>OY288111.1:4806672-4946036 GCA_958431115.1 Syrphus vitripennis | reverse complement strand
CCGCAAAACTCGATCCGCATTAAGATCCGCTCTGTTTCCCACCTATTCATTTATCGTGAGAAGAAAAGAGAACACTACACTGTGAATCATTGCGGATCGAGTTTTGAGGATTCTGTAATCGACATGAATATTCAATCAGTTGTTTTTTTACTATAGAAGTTTAAAAAAGAAGTGAAAATTTTTGTTGGACTCAAATATCTCACGAACAAATAATGCTATCGACTTGCAATAAATTTAATTCGACACATTATGACGTCATACAAATCTGATATGAATTTGGAAAAAATTAATATACCGTTATTTTTTAAAATCAAAAAAACTAAAAAAAAAAATTTTTGTAACTCGAATATCCGTAGATGGAAAAACGATATTAACTTTAAAATAATTTTATTTTACGAAAAATTTTGTTTTTGACTACTGGTGAAAATTTCAAAAATTTTGACAAAAAATATAAAAAAAAAAAACTAAAAAGTGGTAAAATTGGTTTTTCGACTCGAATATCTTGAGAACGAGCAATGATATTGACTTTGCCATTATATGTATTTAATTTTATACATAATAACATTTTTTACAGCGGGTATAAATTTGACATATACTTAACTGACATTTTAAACAAAAATTTAAACAGAACTAAGAAAATTCCACTAATAACTGGAAAATATTGTTTTTCGAAGTTTAAAAACTACACCCAAACAAATACCAGCCTTATAAATAATAAATTAAAATTGTTTTAGGATGTGTTGTACATTATGAAAATGGAAGAAAACCTTTTTAAGAAAAAAAACAAACAGGCACAATATGATGATATCTAGTTTTAGAGCGGATACATTATTGAAGTACCCTTGATTCAATAACCAAACCATATCATTTATATGTATGTGAATATTTCATTTTTAAAATTTTTCAATTAAAATGTCTGGAACCGAAATACTAAATAATTTTTTAATATTATAATTTAGTTATAAACTTATTTTTATAATACATATTATAATTTAATTATAAACTTTGTATTAAGAAGAATATATTTATAAGTCTTACATATTCAAAATCCATTTATAGCTATGGTAAAATTTAAGATAATGTTCGCACCACCTACGTCACAATATGTTTTTATCTTTTTGTCTGAGAAAAATACTACTACTACTACAATGTTCTCTTAGGTGTCGGAACACAGATATATTAATAAAACATGGAAATCCATAATGTAGTATATATGTATTTATGTATGTATACGTTTGTATATGTTTTTTTCGCAGAAAATTTTGTTATTTGAAAAAAACTAAATATAAAGTTTTCAAGATCACAAATGGGAAGTTATCAGTGTGGGTCGCACCCAGCCTCTTTTTTAAAATTATTTTGAAGATTAAACAAAAATATGTCGCTTTAATTTGTTGTTTTTCAATTAGGTGAATTAGGTGAATTTCATAATATTAAAATTTACTTCGATCAAATAAGCATAATTCGCGACAAGAGCATGATAACCGGGGCGCCGAGAAATGATAACGGATTTTTGTAGAAAAATAACGGTAATACTTAGGTAAAATTTTGTTTTATTTTAGTATCTGATGCGAGGTGAACTAGAAGACATAAAATAATCTAGTTTTCAGTTTTTGATCAAAAACAAATAAGAGCAATGAATTCTAAAAAAAACGATAGTAGATAATCTTAAAGTTTTGAAAAATTACACTTTAAACCTTTTTTTAATTTTTTTTCCCAAATTTTGAGTTTAAAATAATTTTTTTCAAAAACTATGTATAGTTTTGATTTATTTAAAAACAAGCTAATAAACAAAAATGTTGACTTTAAGAAAATGTATAAAACTTAGTTGTGAGTATTATCGTTATTTTTTAATTATTTTTTTTCCTTTTAGCGTACCTACATATTTTTTTTTTAATTGTCCCTCCCGCCCAAATGGGGGGAGATAGACCCCCCTCCTATAGTAAAAAATGCTTGTATTGCCGTGTTCTACAAAAATCTGTTATCATTTATCGGCGCCCGGTTATCATACTATCCCCTAATTCGCGATAGATAATGTATCTACTACAATCCATTTCAAATTAAAAAATCCAAAAAACTACGCCCTATACTTGCATTACCTTCTTCAACTCGATACTAGAATTTTGCCTTCAAAAACACTCTCTTTCTTGTATATCTCTATCTTCATTCATTAATAAACTACAAAACGAATAAATCTTGTAGTTTCTCATGGTTCTCGCAGAGGAAGTGCATTCCGTGTCCCATCCCCATGCCCATTGCCCATAACCCCTCATCATCATCAGAGATGCGATGCACCCTCGAACCAAAGAAAAGAAGATGTTTTGGAGTATGCGCATAACTGTGTATTCACACGGCAACAACAATTAAAATAAATACTAAATACTAACATAAAACATAGCAGAGAAAGAACAAGAAACGAGAATTGTATATCAGTTATTGGTATAGGAAGGGAAGGCGATTTCTCATCCTTTTTTGTCTATCTATATCCTATGCTATTTCAAAATTCAAATACACAGGCACATAAATGAAAATACCATCAGATTGAGAAAATAGCATTTATTTGTAATTTAACGGCTATCTTCCTGGCAACAGAAAGAGTTGATATTTTCTTCGGATTAAAACTGTATTTTAGTTGTTGATAGAAAAAATAATGTTGCTCATAAGCTTCAGTGACTTTTTTTTAGATACAGGGTGATTTGCACAAGGTTTGTGTTAAAAACGTTTTTTAAAAAAAGTAGATAAGAATTCTTTGTGCTCCCACTAATAAGGCACCTGTCTTCTTTTTTTCCAGGCACCAGCGGAGGAATTACTAGGTGGAACCAATGCCCACAATTCAAATCATGTTGAACTGATACTTAGGTTAGGTTAGTGGGCTTACAGTTGATCTTGTTACCGTCACATTAAGATCACTATAGATCCATTGTGTTACTAGAGATTTAATCCATGTATACTGTCACCAAAACTCTCTTTTTTGGGTTTTCACCGGGTTGACCTCAAGAAACGTCAAAAGGCCTCCCGCTTTTGGATTGTTCCATCTCTGTCAACTAAACGCAGGTGTTATTGCATTTGTTTGATTCAGGAGTTTTTGGTCTGCCCTTTTTCCACAAGTTATATTTTTCGTTCCGGACTTTTCAAGCTGCTTTATGGGAAGGTTGGATTTTTAATCTAGAGCTGAATGTGTTTCTATTAATGGAAACATGAATATTGATAAATCTATTAAAAATTACTTATATCTATTATAATAAAGTTTTCCTTTCACTGCTTGCAACAAAATGGGTGATACCAAAGTTTTTGTTTTTTTCTTTTTATTCATATGCGGATGGGGATGTATTAATAAATGCAACTTAAAACTGATAAAACTTTACATAGCAACACTTCTTATTAACTCTCTAACATGTGTGCGAAGTTCGCTTATGTAAAAGCTTCTACAATATTGTGTGCGGTATCTATGTTATTTCTTTTTATTGTTTGTATCTGCATATATGTTTTGGTGTATTGTGTTTAGATGTTAGAGCAATATGAAATTCTACATAATATTTTTTTATATTGTTTCCAACTGGAAAACATAGTAAAGTTATAAAAGCTCTAGACTAGAGAGTAGCTGGATTTGAATGTATGCGAGTGGGTGTTATATTTACTACCCTTAGCACATAGATACATATATGGAGGATAGATGCAGGGTATGAAGTGCAAGTTGATTCGACGGTTGCAGTAAACCAACTATAGGATATTGGGTAAAAGAAAAATTTTGTTTTTGATATTTTCCTAGATTTCATTTACATATTTCAGATACCTACCTATATTTAGATACATTGTTAGTAGAGCATTGTATATAGTCTAATCAAAGTATGTGAGAAAGTGCCTGTTTCAGGAAAAAAATACCGAGTTTTTTCTTAATCGTTCTATATGTACCTATCAAATCCCACGACAAAAATTCCAAAAATTGACCTTTTTTCAAGCCAAAAACTTTTTGGGTTCGACCACCCACTATTCAAATTAGAAACATTAAATTTACTACAAAATACAATTCTCAAACATATTTTTGGGTACGCCATTTGGCCGCTGGAGATAACTGAAAAAAACACAAAATTCTTTTAAAATGACGTTCTATTCTCTATGGACTGTACATGTACACCTCAATCACTTCTTTCGCCAAAATTGTGTAGTCTATAGAGCACATTCAAATTACGCGTGGCATCATTCGAAAACGCGAAGTCAACTAAATTTCGCCCAAAATTTAGATTAGCACTATACCATGTTCTACATAAAAATTATCTAAGTCCAAAATTTTGAAAAAACGGGTGGTTAAGAAATACACTCAACTTTTTGTCATTTTTTAAAGATAAAATTTAAAATAATTTGACATTCAAAAATTATACCCTTCCACTTTTTTTTTAAATTAATAAAGTTATTAATTTTTTTTGAAATAAAAAAAAATGCTTTGGGAAGGTTGACAATACTCAAATGTATTATATGATATTGACTTGGTCTATTTCTATCTTAGGTGATTGGTCACGCTTCCAGGCTTTAATAACTTATGTGCTTTTTAGTAAAAATTTGAAAAGTCAATATTATGAAACACATTTCAGTGTTGCCACCCAGTTGTTGCAGTTTGTCCGGGTTCTTAAATAAAATGCTTAAATAAGTGCTAATGTAGAATCACACCAACATTTTTATTTTTTTACATAAAGAGGTTTATAATCAAGATAAATCTTCAAAAGAAAAATAATGATTCAGTTTCCAAAATTCCGATATATTTATCCATGTAGGTACACTATTTTCGTTATTGCTTTGCGTGTTTTACATTTCCATTTTTTTTGCACTGTTTTCCCCAGTTTGACTGTTTTAATTTTTGAATTTTCTCTGCCACAACTACCTATACCTATGAGATTGTGTGTTCTCTATTAGTTTTCTCGACTGATCACAGAGGGTGAGGGGTTTGATATAGCCCTGGTATTTTTATGTATAGTTGGGTTTCTTTGCTTGCTGTGTTTGCAAGTGCAAATTGTGTGTATATTGCAAAACTCTGCCATCACCCGTCGCCTTCAAACTCGGCAACCAAAACTCTCCCACCCTCTCCATCCTGCAAAATTTAAATGCAATTCAGCTTGATGGTAATGGTGATATGGGGAATGAGAAAAATTGCAAAATTGGGGATGGGGTAATTTGTGTTTGGAGTTGTTAGTATTTTAGTAGGAGCCACATCCAGTTCTGTTTATGTTGCTGCTACAGATATTGCAAACTTAGCCCAGGAAAATTAGACTTTCACTCCGCAAAAAATTACGATAAAACTGAATCTTGGTTTAGTGCTTTATTTTGATGTCTTAAGCACGTAGGTATATCAGGGGATCAGGGAAATTTTAATTTTTTTTTGTTTACGTTAGAAACTTATTATGGGTGGCGAGGGGAAAAAATCCGCCATCTTGGAAAAGATTGAAATTTTGATTTTGTTCATAAATTCCTTAGAACTTTGTTTTTGTATACAAATTGAAAAGAACTTAAAAATAGATTTATTTATATAAAAATGACATATAAACGAGTTCTGTAGGTTAAATTTATAGTCGAATTTTGTCGAAATTTGTCGAAATTTTTCCGAGCCTTGGTCATTTTTTGGTCTTATTTTCCAAGGCTGACTTCGGTGTGGCGACAGGAGAGTATGAAGCGACAGTGGTGTTGCCGGAGTGATATAGAAGCTGGTATATATCTGTACATCCCATCAGGATGGCAATTTTATTGTGTACAGGGTTGGAAAAGGAGGCGGATGGTGGATGGATATAAGTTAAATGCTCTGTATATGCTGAAACAACATATTAAAACAAAGATGGTATGGCAGGGAAACATGGAACCAACGAAAACGAAATGGATGCAAGGAACAACACGACAACGCGGGCTGGGTTGATGCATGGTAGCAGGCAGAGTATAGAGGTACTATCACAAAAATAAACGAAGACGAGAGATGGCAGGGGTAGGGTCAGGCGTTTGAGTGCATAGAAAACAAAAAAAATACAGTTAAGGCTGCTGCTGAAGGAGAAACAACAAGTTGTAAGGTAACGTCAGCAACGACAACGACAAGTCGCTGTTGGGTTAAGGGTGGTGTGTTTGGTGTTGGTGGTGCTGATGCTGCTGGTGATGCTGCTTGCTGCTGGTATAGGAATCTGCACATACTATGCAACGGAAGTTCTGCTGAAAATCCTGTTTGTGCAGGGCAGTCCCCATAGTCCTTTCTTAACTTCTTCGTGTCAGTTTTTCCTCTATGTTTTTTTTGCTTTGCTTTTTTTTATGTGATTCTATTTTCCTTTTTTTTTTATTGCCATTTTTGTTGTGAACTATGTTTTCCTGTATTTTCTATTTTTTTTTTTTTGTATTCGTATACTGGAAAATTGTGCATTTCTATAGTCACGGAAAACTACAACACTACTGCATTGTGTTATTGCTTAGGTATAGTGAAAACGGTAACGAATCCTCTTTTATCGCGCAACGAGTTGCCCCAGCGTGTAGTTTAGTTTATTGCTTAACAGCTTTTCAATAAGAAAATCAATTTATAAACAGCAAAAATAATAATAAAAATAATTATTTTTATTTATGAAGTTACAAATTAAATTAAATTAAAAATAAATGAACATGATAATAATATTTTATTACATTGAAGTGTATACAATTTATTTATAAAAAAAATAACATTAATGTGCATTATGTTAAAGGAGTCGCCATCACAGTCGTCATAGTCACATCCATTTTTCCCCTCACCTAAACACCCTCTCTTCGAAACTGCACTCTCATCGACCCTTCTCTGCTGCGTTGCTCCTATTGTCCCTAGCTATATGACGATGCTTTTACATGGATTTGTAAGCAGAGTTTCTTTTATTTTCGCTGCTATTATAGCTATCGCCACTGCTGGTGCATTCAAAATAGTGTACACAAGTATGTATATCAAAGCCAATCAATAAATAAAAATAATCATTTAAAAAAACTATAACCAATAGAAATTTATTATCAAAAAAAAAAAACATCTACGTCAATACATTGAAATTAATTATTTTAAATTTTCGGAATTTTGATTTGTCCAATATAAAACTTAAAAAAACAGTAAAATTTGTATGTATGATTACTAACAAAAAATTACAATAGATATGTACAATACACCGAACTTAATAAATTTTGATTATAACTCTTGTGGAAAAAAAGTTAACTCAATGGAAATGATAATTAGCCGACACCGAAAAGAGGTGAGTTTTAAAATCGTAACTATGATGTTTAATTTTTTTGTTGGTGAATATTATCATTTGCTGTGTAGAGGAAAGGTACATTTTGAGGCTTAAATTAAATTTAAAGTTTTGAAATAACACTTGAGAAAACCAATTTGCCGTCGGTTGGTGGACATTTTTGTGAATCATTTTTTTTTTCTCGAAAACTGCAACAATAGTTCTTATTAATCTTCGTTATTGTAATGCCCTGCTTCTGATAAAACTTTGTTTTATCTTTGTTTATGTGAAAATATTAGGTTAAGTATTTTCACTTATTTTTGTTCTTGTTCTTAAATAAATAGAGCGATTTTGTACTTCTGTTGCATTATGCATTAGCATTATTATTACTTACTTTCTTAAGTCCTCGGACTTATTGAGACTCTTTCACAGTTGTGACGATTCCTCTTTAAACGTTCTTCGTCCAGTACTTCTAGATAGCCTGCTCGCCTGTCTGCGTGAAAGGGTCTCATTGCATGCAATCATACGAAGTTCGTCATTTGAGGTACGATTTTCCTAGAAAATCCTCAAGATGTTTCTTAGCTTTTGGTATTAAACTTGGACATTCGGGTGTTTTCTTGAAATCTTCGCACTGTAGCTGTACGTACACAATCTTACGGTGGCAACCAGAAGTTGCTTGTCTGTCCGTACAACAAAATACAACTGACTTAGTGGCACATGTTATGTTCAAACATGGTTGGCATTGCAGAAATCAACAAAGCGATCGCCATTGTCGTAACGGCTGCCAACGCCATTTTTTTTTCAGCCCATCGTTGTCGATGTGAACCTTTGCATTCAAGTCTCCTTTGCTATCTCCAAGTAGCGGAGTTAAAGAAAGGCCTCCTTCTCCTAGTCAAAAGAGATCCGTCGTCTAGGAAATCAAGCTTTTGAAAGCTGTTTTCGAATTTAGCAATCTGACGCCAGACTCCTAAAAGATTCCAGATGCTTGGAAGTGTTTTCTTTAGAACTCTGTTGACGTGTAGTGTCAATCTTTTCACAGTTCTTGGTTCCTTTTTCGCTAATGACATTTACATCATTTGCGTTTGTTAGGGTTATGGATGAAGTAACCCTCTTTCGGACCGATCAATACAAGTTGTATTGGTCAGTTTCAAGTTAGATAACGTAAATGCTCGTGTGCTACCTTTGTCCTTAAGGCCAAACCCTTCCACTGTCGATAAGTGGCACTTGCATTCTTAACTGTTTTCCTAACGCTTCAACTGTGTTTAAATATTTGAAGGGTACAGTCAAAATCCCTCAAGTGCGAGTCAAATCATAATATGAAAAGAGATTTGACGTTTTTCTGGCTTTCATTTTAAGGTGCTGGTACCAATTTTATGCTTCCACGATTCTCAATGGCTGTGGTCATAGAATAAGGTCATTTTTTGAAAGATTATGACGTCATTGTCGTCTTCAACTTATTGAAATCTGATATATTAAATAAATTTGGAACCATTTCAAATTTTCAGATCAAAAACTCCAAAAAGTCTGTTCAGTGGTGCCATAGTTCAAATAAAAGAAAAATGCGGATTAGTTTTTTGTTGGGAATTTCATACTGTACCATTTAAAAAAAACCCCACCGATAATTCTTTAACCGTAAAATCGATAAACTTCAAATTGCTGCTTAGCAACAAAATGATTCTTACAAGTAATACTTTTTTTAAGGGAATTTTCTTTTTCACATTGCAACTGTTTTTGCCAACTTCGTTTAAGAACCAATAGTAAAACACACAAAAACAGAAAAAACATACTCCAACCCAGCATGTAAACACAAATAAACAAATAACCTGGTACACTGCATTTTAATGGGGAAGACAACGAAACTTAAACGCTGTATAAGAAAAAAAATAAGAACAACAACAGTAGGTAAATACAAATTGAATAAAAGTTCAAATAAATATTGAAACCCGTGGAAAGCGGGCCTGCCTTCTACAAATTTGTATATCCAAGGTTCAATAAATAAAAAGCATGTCTCGGCAGAGTTCTGTGCGGTTTCGGATTCGTCTCCGATGTAGCATTAGAATTTTTTTTTTACGAAAACAGCTTATTTCAAGCCTGCGGCCGAAACTGACGACGACCCATAAACAGTGGGGTCATTATACATATATTATATTAAGCGAAAATAAAATAAGCAATTTTGTTTGATATTCTGTATAAACATAATAACTTCAGAAAATTTGGAAAACATATGTGATTTCATTATCACACCGTTTAAATAAAAATTAAAATGCTTTTATTTAATTTAAAAGAAAAAACATTCTTTAGTTTTATTTAAAAAATATTTTTTAATAATTAGGTAACAGTTTAAAAGTGTATAAACCTGTCTTAGATTTGTACTTTACAAAATAAAAAAAAAAAAAACAGAAAAGCCACTAAGGCAATATAAATATGCTCTATTTTTTGACATCTATTACAACCTATTTGATCAACTCGTTATACTTTTAGACTTAAATCCAACTACAACTTATCGCCGGGGGAACAGAGAATTTTCGGGGTGTAGCTAACTTGCCCCACTGTTCATTGTTCATTGCAAAACATACGGTGTGTACAACAAACGGATGGTTTTTATCCGCATACACAAATATGTAAATTTTTGTTTCTGTTGACGAGTTGTAATAATTATTTTCATTATTGTTTGTCTACTAAGACACATTCACAATACATCTTCTTAAGAGATTTTTTGTTTGTTTGCCATAATAATGATGATAATTCTTTTGAAAAATGCTCATATTTGTTTACTTTGCACCGCATCTGGTTTTCTCCATTCCCCGTGGCAGTCGGTTTGAGTCGGGCGGATACGCGATCATCTATCATTTAAGTATTTATTGCTGTTTGTTTAATGTTTAAATATTTTCAAATATCTACATACCTAACAGCCAGCAGCCAGCCGTACGCAGATGGTTGGTTGCATTTAATTCTTGCAAATTATTTATTCATCGATATTGATTTGTAGACTAAAAATGATGACAACATCCGACTACACAAATCAATGGGACAGTGGACCAAACAACATGTCACTATCACGATAGATTTGATTACAAAAAAAAAAAAACCACACATTCCTTCAGAACGCTTAAATAGAAAATTAGGCTGTTATTAACCGAGCGCTCTTTATTTTAAGAGCCTCTTTACTCAAAATATCCTCCCTCAATATTATCATACAATTTTTTTTCCATCTAATGAGGCTCTTAAAGTTTTATCAATATTCAAAAAAAAATTAATAATGTTCAAATAATAAATACAAACATATTAATTTTAAATAATAATAACGATAACAATAAACAATACTAAACAAAAACTATTTAACGAATGTTATTTTCTCCAAATTGAATTCATTTATATAGGTAATATTCTGTTTTAAAAAGTTATGGAAATAATAAATAATAAATTTCGAAAATTACTTAAGAATTTTGCAAAACAAAATTTTTTAACCCAGAAAAGCAGGCATAATTTTGACTTCACCCGTTAGTTCTCCAGACGAAAAAAAAAAAAAAAAAACAAAGTACAATTTTTTCTGTAGGTACGTTCGTTCCATTGTGGAGTTGGTTGCACTTCAGAAAACGAAAATGTAAAATGTAACCACAGTACATATAACTCAGGCATTATTTAGATATATTGCGCATGTTGTCAACGACATAAAAAATGTTTAGTTCTAAAAAAAACGAAACAAGTGAATTCAAGCCAAAAAAACCTCGACGTTTAACACGGGACCCGCCATTTTCCGCTGATTTGGCAAATATGCGCAGGGGAGAAGAAAAAAAGAAAACGCTAATTACAATAATATTAGTGCAAACTTGCAAAACGATTTTCAAATATAAATATTGGTAACGTTTAAAAAATACATACAACTTTGAATTTTTTTTCCTTTAACTTGCTCGTGAAACAGTGTGAATACTTTTCGTTCACCCGAACAATTCCCGAACTTTTAAAGGCTTTGCGATCCTACAAAAATAACTATTTTTGATGAAAAAAGGTAAGGACAAATTTCAATGGTCGTTTCGATTTTTTTTAAATTAAGGTTGTGGTGCGATTTAAAAGGGAGCGGGTCATAATCCTGTTTGTCAAAATACTGTATGACAAAATACTGTTTAGTCAAAATACTGTAAGATCATAATCCTGTATGTCATTATACTGTAAACACAAAATCCTGTACGTCAAAATACTGTATGAGCAAAATACTGACTTGCAAAATCCTGTTTTGTAAAATCCTGTACGGCAAAATACTGTATTTTCATACTGTATTTTTTTTAAAGAAATTTCCGTTAAAAATACGCATAATACTATGTTTTGAATATCAATTGTGTTTCGTTTATTAACATTATTCAAATATAATTTATAACAGTTAGAAAGTAAATAATTCCTTAGAAAATTAACAAATAAAAAAATAATTCTACAAATACATAAGGGTATGTCATAATGCATATTTTAGCCAAAAATCACTTTTGAAGATTTAAACTTTAGGCGGTTTAGGACGCTTAGCTTAGCCACAAATCACGTTTAAATATAAAAATCGGTTTATATTATTATGACACATTTCTTATTTGCGCGGCTAAAATAATGTGCATTCAAATGTATGACAAGTAAGTTGGTATAATTCATTCATGAAATCAAATTATGTTTTCACAAAAAAAGAGAAGAAGAAAAATTGAAAAGAGAAAGTAAGAAAGAGAAAGCAAACAATTACGACTTGAGAGAACTCAAGAAATCATTTTTGAGGGAAAATGAAGTGAACGAAAAAGAAGTAAATAAGTGTAGAATTTTGTTTTCTCCCTTTTTCTCTTAGCTCCTAATTAGGTACCTACCTACATATATTTATCAACAATAAGCTTGCTTTTTTTTAAGTTTGATATTTTACTATCGATTATCAAAGTTCTGAAAAAAACTGTAAAAGAAATATCGTTTTGATAATGTAAAAAAGTGCGCGCGCACTTTTTTACATTATCAAAACGATATTTCTTTTACAGTCTTTTTTACAGTATTTTGACTTACAGTATTTTGAAATACAGTATTTTGACCAACCAGGATTTTGCAATACAGGATTTTGACATACAGTATTTTGCTCATACAGGATTTTGACATACAGTATTTTGGCATACAGGATTTTGAATACAGGATTTTGGCACATACAGGATTTCGACCCCAACCCGATTTAAAATTAAAATCTCATTTGCGAAGGCTACCATTTTTGTGGCGTTTTTGGAAAAATTAATAAAAAAAAAAAAAAATACATGTTAAATTCAACTAGTTTTCATACATGTTAATTTTTGTGAGAATATAGCAAAATTAAGAATTTTTGAAAATTTGCAAAAAAAATCATCCGTTAAATTTCTCATTAAAAAAAAATACTCCACATTGCAGTACAAGGTGAGCACAATGTATCAAGACTTTTTTTGAAAATCAAAAATGGCGGTGTTTATTTCCCACTTAGGGGCTTTGCAAAATTTTTTTTCAGTCGCAAAAGGTGCAAATCTTTTTTTTGGTTTTCTTTTTGGTTCTTAGTGTGATTTTTGAGAAAAAAACAAACTTTTGGAAAATTGCAAATTTGAAAAAGAAAATATCATTTGTAAAATTTGCAAATTATGTACATCGCTGCACATTTTCATCGCTTCATTTTCAAAAAATCAAAAATGTCGGTGCTACCCTCACACACATCAAATAACGTTTTGAAAACCCTCCGGGTATGTGCTTTGCCGAAGTTGGTAGCTCTACTACCGGAAGAAATCGCGGTTGTCCGACGCTCCAGTCCGTCCCTGTCTATAAGCAAGAAAAACATAAACAAATGCATTTATTTTGCATTTTGTTGCTCCGCAGAATTTTTTTTCAGATTTTGAAACTATGTATGTACATACTTGCATCAAGAAATACAAAAATTTAACTTAACTATAGGTATTTTAAATTATATTTCATCATTTTAGTTTATAATAACAATTTAATGAAGTGATGGCAGTCAGGGTTACTATCATGTTGTGCCCATAGTAATTCAGTTATTGCTCTCTTGTTGCTGCAATTGGAAATGTTTCTCCTCTTTTTGTATCGTTGCCGTCGACGGTCGTCGTATTTTGTTTACACACACCCACTCACACATACGTACAGCGTACATTCACATAAACAAAACACCACGCGGGAGTAAACACAACACACACAAAACAATTTCAGTTTATTTCACGATCGGGTGACTTAGGAACAAGTTGTGACCGAAGCGACGACACATTGGCGTACCATATCGCACTTGTTATAGAGATAGAACAGTATTTTTGTTAAACAATTTTTGTTCGGGTTTCGAAAAAAAATTAAAAAAAAAAAACATTCGCGGAAGATAGTTTTGAAATGTGCGTCAATAAAAGGTATATCGAATTATAATTTTCGATTTTAAAATAAAACGTCTTACTGTCACATCTCTTGACACAGCCCAACTACAAGCTCCTTGAATTGCGTGTATTATAAATTCGAATTCGTGTGTGTTAATTAAGTATCAGAAACACCGGCCTGCAACCCCCACCCGACCATAGCATCACGTCTCGTCTTAACCTGATGCTAGAAAGGATATTGACAGGGACATGCGGCGGCATCGGCGTGGCATTCCCTTAACAATACCCTAGTTAACCCCCCTCCCCCTTTTAATCATCTCTTCATTTCTAGGACTCAAATTGTATAAGTACATTCTTCTATAGGTTGTTCTTGTTGTTATCTTGTCGACTCAGCTCCTTTCTTCCCTTGGCGTTTCGCCGTTTCGTCTGCTTCAACGATTTGATACAAAGTAATGAAAGGGATTATTGTATTCCTTCGTCGCGTAGCGTGCGTCATCGTCGTCGTCGTCGTCGTGCGCCGTCGGCGGTCGGTTGTCGGTTGTCTTGTTGTATGGATTTGAAAATTGTGGTTTCCTTCGGTGAAAGGATTCAATCGAAGGACACAGCATGTTCTAAGTTCATCGTATCTCCTTCGACAATTTGTGCTGTTTGTGTTTTATTTGTATTTATTTTTTTTTAATCTTTTTGTTTTGTTTGCTGAAAATATAAAAATAAATAAATACCTTTGGATTGGGTGGATGTGCTTATAAGAGTGTATTTTTGAGACGGGGGTTCATCACTCTCATTTCAGACGATATAAGTGCCAAATCCTTAAAGTTTTACATATCTCAAATACCTACTTGCAAATAATATTAGGAAGAATTTATTGCGATTTATACGCAGAGCCGGTTATTTTGTGTGCATCGTCTGAATTTATAAGATTTATTCAAAATTGTCCGCTATAGTATAAGAAAACTCTCTACAGCAGTTTGGGACTAAAGCTTACGGCAACATAAATTTTGAAAATATGTTCTTGCTATCCGAAAAAAGTTGCCTGTTGTATACCCAATCTTGGTTCCGCCTTGGTTTTTGATTTTAAATCACCGACACAACAAGGGACTAGCTGTGGTCCAATGCTGGCTTAAGCATGGAAACGGCTGTTATCCATATAATAGAGCCTTAAACCAGATTTAAACCTTAGCTGCAATGCCGGTCAGCTGTACCGATATTTGTTTACCTAGGAAATGGCTGCTATCCATTGACTAGACCTTAAAACCATTTATCATTTAATACCGGTCTAAATCAAGAAAATACACTTATCGCATAAACTCCTTATAAAACAAATTTCGAACCTTAATTGATTTGAGTGCGGTGCCTATCTTCCTCGTCCTTACTCTTGATATCTTTGTCATAGTTGTTGATTTATTGTCATATCGATGGGTCCGGAGCCTCATGTATTACCTAAAATAACTGCCTTTCCGAAACCTACCTTCCTATACTAGTAGATACTCTTCATAAAATTGATTTTTCTTTATTTGCCTTGTTTTTTTTTTATTTTGGTTTTTTAGTGTGGGCTTTGTCTCGTCCTGTTTTCGTATCATACGATGGGTAGATATCATGATAAGTTAACAAATAAACCGAAAGGGTTTTTTGTTTTGAACTTTTGAAATTTTCTTCTCTAGAGGGAAATTAAAATTAAAATTTTACTATTTTTATTTTGTTTTTTTTTTGTTTTTAGAAGATAAAAAGTGTCATATTAAAAAATTAGACCTTCTTTTGTGTTAAGTGCTAAAAAAAACAGTCATACCCAAATTATGATGAATTTAATAAAATTCCCCAATAAACGAAGACACTCATATTATTGGATTGAATACTATTTTTTATAGATTTCTTTACAGTGGGTAAGTTTAAGTTTATTTTTGATTAATTTGTTAGTTTTAAGTTTTTTCTCGTAACCCAGATGTATTTGAAAATTCAAAAATTTATTAGAAACGACGTTTTTACTTATATAAGTGTTATTTAATCTTTTTATTCTTCACTAACCGAAGGCCAATTGACATGATCTCGACTGAGACCACAACTTTCCCACTATCCACTGCTTTATTCGATGGCTCTACTTTTGGGGTTCACCGGGTTAAGCTCAGATAATATCGATAGGCATCTCGCTTTTGGATTGTTCAATGTCTGAGGCCAACTAAACGTATTTACGTGGCATGCGTCCATGCCTTTCTCCCTTCCGGGGTAGCATTGGAACGTGCGTTGTGTGTTATTGCCTTTTGAACTACGTTTTTAAGGCATCTTATTTGTACATGACAGTACCAAATAAGTTGGTCGTGGTGTATTTTGTTTAAGATGCCTTTTTTTTTATTTTTGAACGTTCAAATTGGTGGAAGAAAAAAATATTACGACACTTGGCACATTACATTAAATTTTCTTTTTTGAAAATCAAAAACGGCAGATTTTGGATTTTTCTTTTTGAAAGCAAAATTAGAAGCACAAACTGACAACAAATTATTTCAATTTACATATTTGCGAAGTTCTAAAAATATTAACGACATATAGCAGCACAAGTTGAGCACATTACATTTTATTTGTTTTGTTTGAAAATCAAAATTGGCGAAAAAATCAAAACATGGTACCCTTCGCAAATCTAAACGCTTACCTGGTACGATTTTTTTTTAATGTGCCGCAGCTCAAATCAGATCAGGCAAGACGCAGCACAATCCTTAATTGAAAAAAAAATCAAAAACGACCATTGTAATTTATCCTGACCTTTTTTATCAAAAATTGTTATTTTTGTTGTTAAGGTAATATTTACATATTTTATAAGCAAAGAGAAAAACTTGATTGGCTAGCATATCTTTAAATTAGTAGAACTTTTGTAAAAACTTATATTCAGCATTAAATTTTTAGAACTATTAAAAAATGATTAAAAATTGATCTTGAAATTTGATCTTTTTAAAAATTCAAATTCATATCAAATTCGTTCAAAAAAATTTTTTAACACTTTGCTTCTAACATTTTTTGGTATTTTGTTTTAAAAATTTATTCTAATAAAAAAATGTATAGACAACATTTTGTTTTTCCAACATTTTTTTTTTAATTTAGCCATTTAGCACCATGAATTTCTCTACATACTAATATACCTTCCGTTTGAAAATTTCTTGATACCCGCTAAATGAATGAACTATGAGCATGTATCCTAAGCGAAGCAACGGATTTGCGTGTCCCGCAACCAACTAGTTCTAATTACCAAAACCGGATAAATTTCAACTGAGCCCAAAACCCGGAGATCAGAGTAGCATCTCGGAGTCTCCGTGCCAAAATACCACTGCGGTTAACCCTATAATAACAGTTGATATAATTACCCTGATTATTTTTTATAAAATTACCCGTATAATGAAAATGAAATAAATTATTTTGAATATTCAATTTCTTCACTTTTTAAAAAAATTTACTAGTAAACACATTTTAAACATAACCCCTTGACAGCAGTTAATCTTATTTTTAGTATTTAGAAATAAATAAATGATTAAAAAGATAATATAATATACTAACTCTATTTTGCTTTTTTTATGTTGTTGTCATTATATTATTTGCAGAACACGGAATGAAACATATGCATTCCGCACAACAACGAATTTATTCAATATATTTCAAGAGATCACAAAAAAAAAAACAATTTCAACGAAAGTCATTACTAATTGAAAAAAAACATCCATCATATCGATTGCATAAAAAAAAAATATTTAGACACTATAAACAAAAGGAAAAACTTTTCCAATTCAAAAATCAGTTCACTCCAAAAAGCTACAAAATACTATCATTGACATCAGTGCCACAGTCGACAAGAACAATATTATTTCCATCATTTTATTTCTATTTAAATGGTGAAGAATTTGAAATTATATTGCAACAGTTAGAAGAAAATTTGCAGTTAAATCTCTTACAACAAGATCATTTGCGAAAGCAACAACGGCAACATCATTTGAAAAGAGAGCTACTGAAGATTAAAAGCAAATCACTAACAACGGCTTCGTTGTTCAACAATAGCAGCAACAAAAATCAATTAAATCTGGAAGACCAAAAAGATAATAATAATACTGAATGTTTTATTAAAACTGAAATAGATTCATCAGATGGTTCGTCATCATTAGAAACAGCAAAATTCCTTACAACAATTAAGAACGAAGAAGTGCATTATGAAAATGATGCCAACATCATCAGTCCAAATTCTGCTGCAACTGAAACTGAAACTTTTTATCATAGAAATTTTATGGATTCTGATGATGAATTTAAGGATTTTGAAGAGTGTTTAAATAGTAATTTGTACTATCAACAATTTAATGAGTTGCCTCTTAAAATTTTGGCATACAATCATCACTCGTCGCAGTTAAGGACGGCAAAAAGCCATTCCACAATGCAATTGCAACATCACTTAAGCATACAGCAGCAGGAGCTGATTCAACAGCTACAGCTGGTACAGAGACAGTATTTAATACATCAAGGTTAGTTAGCAATACTTAAACCCTCTACCACAATTATTAATTCTGGTTTCACCCTGCAATTTGTTTTTTAATTGAAAAGGATTTGGCAAACCCTTGCAACTAGATTTGCAATCACAAATCCACCGATCAATGTCACCAATAAATCCTATTACAGCAATTGCTCAAAATCATCACAACAATCAAAACAGTTCACACAATCAGCACACCAATCACCATCTTCATCAACAGCATCAGCATCAGCAACATCATCAACATCAACAACAACATCAGCAACAACAACAACAACAGCAGCAACAAGTAGCGTCGCATCTTCTTCAACAACACCCTAATCATGTAGTACATAATACAAATCATCCGCATTCCTCGCATCTGGTAAATCATCAACTTCACCACCATCATCATCATCAACATCGAAATCAGCAACAACTCTCACCGAAATCCTCAACATCATCAACTCAACACAATAATTCCATTGATGATTTGAGTATGATGATAATAAATTCACATGAAGATGAACACAGATCATCACCAACTCCAAATGAGGTGAGGAGCCCTGTTTCTATCAACAATAATCTTACAAACAACAATAGCAACAACAACAACAACTGTCAATCGGCCCCCAACAATAACATAAGTAATATTGGCAATATCACCAACGAATCAAACAATATCACAAAATGCAAAAGCAATGATAGTGATGACTTTGCTCGCTGCAGTAGTCCTCCAGATATAAAATCGGACGTCGATCGTGATCAACAACATACACCATCTAGTAACGGACATGTCCACTCAATTGCTCCCGGTAATGGTGACTCAACGTGGTCAACAGAAACACTAAACAGCGATATTATTGCATCAAGTAATTTATTAGAAAAAAATTGAAGCATAAAAGAAAACAAACAAAGTCACATGCCCTTAGCGCGCTTCAGTCATATTTATTTTTGATCTTATAATTATTTTAGGATTTGTGTCATCTCCTCTGCAACAACATCAACATTCGCATGTGGATGGAAATCATTTGGGTGGCAGCAGTATGGGATGTATGGCTGGATTGGGTGGTATTATTGATGCCATTGGACACATGGGTGCCAGTGGAAATCCTGTACCTAGAAACCACCTCATAGACGAATACAACACAAAAAAGTATTACCACCCGCTTTATGCACACGGGGTCTGTCGTTGGCCTGGTTGTGAATTAGTTCTGGATGATATGGCGTCCTTTATTAAGTAAGTACTTTTTTTTGGAAAAGTTAAATAAATTAAAAAAAGCATCCAAACAAAGAAAGAGATAATTTTATTACATTTTTTCTGTAATGAATTTTTTTTCCATAAACTTCAATTTTAATAGCCAATTTAGCAAATTGAAATTGTTGCTGATCCTGGTCAGGATTCCGCCATTTTGTCAACTGCAAAATTCTGGGAAAATAAAAATGTTTCTATAAATTATGAATTTTCTCATTTCAGCTTTGAATTCAGAACTATGGAATATTGGTGGGTGACTGTTATTTTTTCCTAACTCATAATCAAAAAAGTTATATAATTTCGTAACACTTTTATTTAAATGTTTAAAATAAGGGTTTTTGGTTATAAACTAATGAATCAATAAATAAAATAATAACTGCTTGTGGGGCTTTTGACGTGTGTTTTACTAACTTTTCCTTATTTATTTATTTTTTATTTATTTTTAGTATAATTATTTAATTTTATGAAAGACATGTAATTTGAGGAGTTGAATATAAAAAAAATTCTATTAAATTACTGCCATGTGAATTTGATGGAATTGTTTTTTTTTGTTTTGTTGAACATTATTAAAAAAAAATCATACCAAGAAAATTACATTCTCTGATAAAATTAAATGCCCACATGTTAAAGATACTCGTATTTATTTTGAATAGTGAAATTGAAAAAGATCAACGCAAAGGTAAGTTTTCCTTTGGATGTCTAATGGTGGTGAGTTTATATAAAAATTATTAAGTACAAAAATACATTTATATTTGTTATTGAATAATATATAAAACACATAAAATCATGAGCTTATGGGAGGGGATATTTTGAGTTACGATTTTTCTTAAACTTAAGAGCGCTCGGTGAAAGTGAATACCGACATTAATCCTACCTGCACCTTTTGTATCAAGGAGGACCCTTTTCTATGCTAAAATTAAAGCATGAATGTAGATTCCATTTTTGCATAGACAAAATCTTAAAATGACATTTGTTCCATACAAAATATTATATATATGGAAAAACCCAAAACTAAGGCTGAACTTAAAAATTTGTAGAAGTTGTATGCCATATTACACTAAACATCTTAACCAATTGGAAATTCGCTCTGAGCCTGCATTGTCATATTCTTGATAAAAGTGATCAAAATCCAACCATTTGACATATACAAGTAGTTAGATGGTTTCTACGATTATTTGAAAACCGGAGAGACGGAAATCTTCTAAATGAATTTGTACTTCTTTTCAACCGCAAAGAATTGTGGGCTTTACAACGATTGTTAACAGGGCGGCGGCGTCCCATTTACCTTTATGTTCGTCAGGGTATATCTATGACTTTCGAGTTTTTAACGTCTATTATTATAAGACCAGTTTGTCTTAAAACATCAGCACCGATAAAGGGTTTGGTTACTGATGCTATGAGGAACGTATGATTGAACACACGTCTGAGCCCTAAGACTCATGCGAAGATATTTGGTTCCAAGGACTTCGATGTGAGACATCCGCTGAGATGAATTGGTCTGTCTTTTTTAGATTTGGCTTGTAATATATGATGCAGGGAGACGGAACGGAATTTATTAAGAATGTTATGTTTGATATTGGGTTCCTTATGAAAATGCGACATTTTAAATTATGAGTGTTACTGTCATTTGCCTTCATTTTAGTTTAGGTTACTGTTATTGAAGCTGCATGGTTTACTGCATTTTTGGGCCTTTTTACCCCTGTGAGCGTGGTACCAACAAAATTCGGCACCGCCGCCGTCGTCGTCGGTCCTTGAGCGGGATCTATTACACAATGGTGTTCTGGTGGAGGAAAGCAAACTACGAGAGTTGTTAAATTTAAGGTCTGAGAGCATAGATTTTATTTCAAAAATTCAGTTTGAAGGTTTTGGATAATGCAGGTGATCTCAGATCTCACTAATAGTTTTGTCAGACTGATTCGCGATAGAGAACGTGGATCGATTTTGGAGCTAGCTTTTGCTGATTGCGGACATTTTTGTTCAGAATTCTGGGCGGCGTTTTGGTGAAACTTAGATTTCTGCATCTGTTGGTTGTGATTTGAAGGCGAATGGCCTTGCTTCAATTCTTCTCCGAGTGTAGGTACTTCGACGACGTGACGGATGTGCCTTCTTGAAACTTGTCGTCGACGGCTGACGGTGGTGGTGGATGATTTAGTCAGTAGATGGTTATTGTATGGGCGAGTGAATTTTTGATGACGCAAGAAGTAGTTTGTCTGTTCCAAGCAAATAGTGCGTTTTAGGAAACGAGAATGAGTGCCGAAACGTCTGGATGGTTTGAGACGCGACGTTGACACGAGGATTGATGGTGATTCACGTGCGTGTGTGGTTCTTTGCGTTCATATTGCGTGAGAGTACTGCTCTGTGTATGTATTTTCGTTCAGGGTCACCAATTTCGTGGTTTTTTTTGGAATATATATACGACAATTTATTATCTTAGATTAAACTTATTTATTTTAACTTAAATTAATTTTTTTACTCTTGCGGATCTAGTCTCTCTTCCTCTTAATACTTCTTGAAAAGTTAATAATTCTTAAAAATTTAAAGGAAAAACAAACTGTCCACCTCCTTCTTTCCTTTCTGTTAGTTGAGCAATCTATCTTTGGTCTCTACATCTTCTTAAAAAAGGCTAAATTTATCAATTTTTTTTTCAATAAATTATAAATATTTCGGGCGGAGTAGCAGCACTTAAAATTTTCAAAATTGACCACTAACTAAAGATTGTGTTTATACAGCTGTCTCTTTTGTCAAAAATATTTCTTAAATTCTCAAGCTTGTTTTCACTAAAGAGACAACATTTTTCTGGATTCGATCTTACCATAAACTTGTTTTCTACTGTATGCTTACTTTCGTGACAGAGTGTATTTTTTGACATCACCTGATTTGATTATTTATTTTTATTAAAATACTCTTTTCATTAAAAAACAAATATGCCAAAGAAAAAGTGGCGACTCTTAAGTTTTAGCTTAATGCAAGTAAAAATGCATTGAAAAAATGTAAATTTTTACAAATCTGCTGTAAACATTTTCATACAGATTATATCATTTCAGCTATCGCATTTACCAACTTAGCACAATTAAACACCATTGCCACCAGTGGCGGATTTACAAATTTTCAAGATATAGGCTATATAGTTTTTGCCGCCCTTTCCTCTACAATTGTAATATCGTACATTATTTTTACAATGCAACAATTAGGTTGAAATTGCACGTGAAATATATTTATTCGTTTAGCTATATTTTTGAGCTAAACGAAGCTCAATCGTGGTATGGACGGGGTAATGTATACCTACTATTACGCAATAATGAATACTTTGCAAACGTGAATAAATAATCCTTATTGCGCTTACAAACAGTTAAAAATAATCGACTCAGTCTACTATGAACTATGAAAATCCACGTGAAAACTTTAACTTCACTTAGGATACAAAAATTCCCGTGAAAATCATCATAATTACATATATAACTTTTGAAAATTCTGGTGAAATTTCTCTAATTGCTCAAATTGCTAAAATTCACGTGGTAGTTTAAATTTAATTGAAAATTTTGAAAATTCACGCGACATTTTAAATTTACTGAAGCATGAATTAAAAAATTTTTATTTCAAAAAATATTTAATTTTGTTAAAAATTCATGTGATATATTAAATTGACTTGAAAGTTTATGTGAAAGTTCGATTTTAATTAGGAAAAATATATTTTGGCAATTTTTCAAAGTCTTAAACTAAAAACTGAATCAAAAAATTAGTAGGTACTGTATTGGGTAGAATTTGAAAGAAATGCGAATAAAAAAAATCAACTTTTTTCGTTTTGCATATTTTTTTTTTCCAAAAAACGGTTGATTCTTTCAAGCAAATGTTTTTTTTTTAAACTTTTTTTTATTTTACCGATGAAAATTCGTACGGAAAATTTTTTAGCAGTAAGGTTAAAAACAAACAAATTTTTTGCATAAACTACCTATTTTTAGAGATTTTACATCAATTTTTATCCTTTTAATTTTTCAAATGATCATTTCTTGAGATTTGAAAAATTAAAAGAATATCATGTACCTTCCTATAAAAAAGAAATAAAAAAAGATATCTTAGAAATATGACAAAAAATACAAAAATACAAAAGTATCGTACTTGCAAGACATAAAAGTATAATTGTATCTGTAAAACATTAAAATTTGCACAATTTCGCACAAATTGAAAATCAGATATACGAAATTATTTGAAAATAGAAAATAATATAGCTATACGTATATCTACACTTCTACATATATCAAAAAATCTACCTATGTAAAAAAAACCTTTGAATAAATCCAGAGCCCAAAGAATTCTTTTAATTTTTCCCCTTGTTGTTCAAAAAAATTCACCAAATTTGCCGCCCCTTACAAATCTGCCGCCCTAGGCTCAAGCCTACTCAGCCTGCTGGTAAATCCGCCACTGATTGCCACCCTCAAGTTAATTAGCCAATTTTAGTAGCTTTCAGAACTGCCAAGATTAAATGTCAGTTTCACTACCGAAAGCTGGTTTGGCGAGGCCTCTTCCGCATTGAAAGCAAAAGTGAAAAACTTAACGAGAACAGGAAACCGAAATAATAGGCACGTCATAAATAAATTTTATTTCTACCTTTAAGATTTAGAAATAAACATATTTTATTATGCTTTTATAATCATAATATGAATACCCGTTCATATAAATTCTATTAGTAAAGTTATAATATTTCGAGCCCCTTTCTGAGTTTTTCTTATGGGAAATACATTGAACGTCAAATCGAAAAAAATCTATCTCCAATTCCGGGTTCGTAATGTGACTTCCAGGAAGCGTGGAACGCAACTTACCAAGTATCATTAAGGTTAATAAAAATGAAGCGCTACACGAATGAACAACGCATTCTCACTGTGAAATTGTTTTACCAAAATGGTAAAAGTTTTGCAGCTACAGTTCGCAAATTGCGATCAATTTGGGGTTACAATAATGCTCCAAAAGAGTCAACTGTGAAGCGATTAATGAAAAATTTGCTGAAACTGGGTCTGTCACTGATGTAAAGACAATAACGCGCCTTCTACCAGGTCGATCGAACGAAAATATCGCAGCAATACGTGATGATGTCGCTCAAACTCCATCCACCTCAATTCGACACGGAGCTCAGCAAATTGGTGTTTCCAAATCCACTATGCAGCGAATTTTAAAGAAAAATTTGCCTAGAATTGAATGTGGAGGGGATGCGGTTTCAACAAGACGGCGCGGCGCCACATCTCATAGAGCCAGAGAAACAATTCAATTGCTGATCAGTCATTTCCCGATCGTGTTATTTCGCGTTTTTGAGACCAGAATTGGCCACCTAGATCGTGCGATTTAACACCATTGGACTTTTTTCTTTGATGGGGTTTTTTGAAGTCCATGGTTTATGCGAATAAGCCGACGACGACTCAAGCCTTAAAAAAGGAAATTGCACGCTGCATTAATGAGATACCGCAGCATTTATGCAAAACGGTCATTGAAAATTTCATTTAAAGATCGCGTATGTGCCAGCAAAGCCGCGGCGGCCATCTGCCTGATGTGTTGTTCCATACATAACCTCATCCTGTCTACTTTATGAAATAACAAAGAATTCGCGATTTTGTTTTAAATATCTGCGTTTTATTTAAAACTTAAATCTTGCGTTCTTGTTGGGACACCCTTTATATGATAATGGCTCATGACAATGATTAGAAGCACAGTACACATAAAGAAAGTATTATCTTGCGCAGGTTTTCGCAAACGAAAAGTGTCAGAAAGAAATCCAAGATGGCTGAAATGGTGGTCTGAAGTTTAAGTGACAGTCATTTGTTGTGTTTCTTCCACAGTACACATAAAGAAACGAAACAAAAACGACCGAAACAAATGTTTACAAGAACACAATTGACGCCATTTTTTATCTGATTTGATAGATGCGCAGAAACGAACGAAAATGAAAACTCTAATGATATTACCTTCTTTATGTGTACTGTGGATTAGGAGGAACCTTTTTCACATCATGAGTTCCTAAATCATTTAAAATTGTACTTAAACGTGCTTCACATGACCTTTCTTTCCTTTCCTCGCATTCCCAGTAAAACACTTCTTTGTATTTTTTATTTAGGTACATGGGAACTAAAGCCATCAATACAAAAATTTTCTCGCGTCCTTTATTGGTTTGCAATCTTGCACTTGCACAACACTACACTATAACAACTTTAGATCATTTTCAATCATTTTCAAAGAGATATTAACTCGATTACAGAATCCGAAGAATTTTATTCCCGGACTTGACTCGATCTACAGCATTGTATATAAAACTTATAGTACTATCATCACGATGGTTTTTGTGTTGTGGGATGTGGTCGTCTGAGGGCGCACTTGTATATACACAGAAACAGCAACCAAAAAATTAGTAAGTCGTGTGATCGCTCGGGGTCCGATGTGTGGAACGTGCTGATGACAGTGCTATGCAAATTTATATACAATGTACGTGGACATTGGGCGCATTCACAAAGCTAGTGGCTACGTAGTCGAAATTCAACTAGATTTGTGAATGCAAAACTTCACTACAAAGCTAGTCAATCCTGAGCTGTCATGTTAATGACAGATGCAAAAGCAAACAAACGCAAAATCGGAAACATTTGAGAAAGTTTTGAGAATTTTAAACAATATTTTTAAATTAAATAAAAACAAATTAAAAAAATTATATATATATGAGCGATTCGGAAGAAGATGAAGTCATAGGTATGTAATTTTTTCAACAGCTGATTGTGAAACGTCAAAATCAGTGCCAACTAACTTTTAAGCCGAATTTTTATACACTACGTCGGAGGAGAAATTTCAACTACTTTGTAGTTAGATTTAGCCAATCAGAATCCCTTGACTACGTAGCCACTAGCTTTGTGAATGCGCCCATTGTCATTGATATAAATTTGCATAGTACTCTCATGAACACATTCCACACGTCGGCCACCTAGCGATCACATCACTTACTAATTTTTTGGTTGCTGTTTCTTTGTAGAGTCGTTTGGGGTAAGAGCAGGGCCGGCCCTACCATATGTGCAAGATGTGCAAATGCACAGGGCGCAGAGCTGCAGGCGCGCAAACTCACAAGAAAACTACATTCATATGTTTTAATTCTTTTTATATTAACCTGCTTTATTTTTCTTTTACTATGTCACTATCAAATAATTTCTAAACATGCGAATTAAACCATTTTATCATTTTGCAAAAGAAAATCGTTCGTATAAGTGCCAAAATCAACGCCAAGAATAAATTAATTCAAACAAAAAAGATTCGCACTTCCTCCATACGTGCAAGATTTTTATTTGCCCGTTTCACTCGAAAATTCCCATACAAATAAATATACTCATTTTTATTTCCCATACAATCGTTTGAGTAGAAATGTGCAAATTTCAGATTTCCACATATGGGAATTCACTCAACCAAATTTTTTGATAGAAAAATGAACTCAAACGTTAATTTTTGTTTGAAATGAATGTATCCCACAATAAGGAGTGCGACTAACGTAGACTGTGCAGATTTAAATCCTGCACACAAGCAAAATCTCTCAATCTTATGCGCTCAACTCTTTCAAGCGAAATGAATGTGGGTGGTTTTTTTTACTGTCAAACACGATTTTCTCTTTTTGTCTCTCTTGGTAGTTCCTTTGTATATGAAAACTATAGTACTATCATGGTGGAAGTCGAGTGGGGCGACATCTAATTTACCTATGCAACCCTTACTCTTTTTTTTTGCGGAGAGCTTATGGAGGTTTTAAATGATATTTATTGATATTTTTTGGATGCAATAATCCAAAAAATAGTCTACTCTTGCCCCTACCACCAATTTTCGACGCTTAAAGACTCCACAAATCGAATTTTACACCTCACATTTTGCAGCGCCACCACCAGGACCTCTGCAACCCTAAAAAAAACTCGCCATGATAGTACTATAGTTTTCATATACATACAAAGGTAGTTCGTTTACATTTCGAATGAGAAAATATGAGCAGAATATTTCAAATAGGAACCGTTTTTTTTTTTTGTGGATAAAATGGAAAGGATGAGAAAAGAGCAAGGAGTGAATTGGAAATAATAACGGTTATTCTCTCTGCACTTATTTTTTGTTATTGTTTTGAATTATGTAACTCATTATCTTTGTCACTTGTTTTGATTTCTCTAGAAAAAGTGGTTGATTTGTTTTGTTTGTGCTAATTTTTAGCTAAATAGATAAATTAAACTGCAGTTCTCTGATTAAGTTTTTGAAAAATATATTATTAATTACGAAGCGTGTGTTTTGCGGGATTTGTAGGTACCAATAACTCATTAAATTTAAAGCTGAAAACACTGGTTTAACTGTGAAAGTGCTAGGTAAAGAGTTTTAGTGTTTTTGTGTGTTAATTTTTGTAAATATGTATTATGTGTTTTTTTAGAATTAATTTTTCTTTTTTTTACATTTTTTATTTTTGTTTAAATTTTTTATTATTTTTGTTATTGAGGACTAGGCCTACTGGGGATACCTCATTAAAAAAAACGCATTCAAAAGCCTATCTCATGGTTAATATGGAAATGGCTTAAGAAACGAAGTACGTAATGAAAATAAGGGGCGCAAAAGCTAAATTTTGCACAGGGCATTCGTTTGGGCTGGGCCGGCCCTGGGTAAGAGCGCGGACTTTTCACTATAAGCTCAAATTGTGAAAAGGCTATAAGAGATATCAACTTGATTTTTTTGCATGTGATAAACCTATATATTAAGAACAAAAAAATGCAAACAGAAATTTTTTTGATTTGATTATTTCATATAATTTTCTTAAGAAACCAAATCAAGTCGAGGTGCGCATTCTTGCCCCGAAGTCAGGGTAAGATCGCGCAAAATCTTGGGTAAGAGCGCGCATATAATTTTAATGGGAATTTGAACAGTTTAAAGCAATCAAACCCATTAAAACTTACCTAAAACAACAGTATTATTCTTTTCTGGCAATAATTTTCGTCAGAACTTACACTTCCCAACAAAATCAAGGAAAACATTGAAGAAAAAACAAATCGGGTTCTTATCCTCTGTAAATTGATTTGAGTTACAATGTAATTTCAGTTTTTCTTTTGTAACCGCGGCAATTTTCAACTATAGCTTCTTCCAAGTAACTTTGTTCTGCAAACGAGTTGAAATAAACAAAAAGTTTAATACAGTATTTTACGGATATAAGAAACACTGATATAAGAAAAACTCGCTTATAAGAAACGCAACCCAAAACACCATGTCTTTTTCCTAAATTTCTTTCTGAAATTGAACGTATATAAGAAACTCGCATATAAGAAAAACATGTTTATAAGAAATACCTTTTACTGCACAATACAAATTTTCAAGAACAAAAAAGTACGCATATAAGAAACTAACTTTAGCTCTACTTTTGGCGTTTTTCTTTTTTAGTTCAGAGCAGAGCTCGAACTGTCAAAAAAATAATTGTGTTTCTTTTTGAGCTCTGATCGTTCAGAGCTTCAAATTCGTGTTTTCTTTTTTAGTTCTGAACATGTTCAGAGCGCGTTCTGTGAGCTCAGAATAAAAGAACACAACTCTACTCTACTCTGTTCGCTCAGACTCTGCTGTGCTCAGCTCTGAATTAAAAAAGAAAAACGCCATTTGATTGAAATAAAAATGTGTTTACACATACGCACCAATATGATACCACAACGTCAGATTGACAAGAGCGTGAATACTCCGTGGTCTAAAAATTGTGACATTTTGATTTTATATTTGATTGTTTGACATGTAAACAGTTCCTATAAATATGAAGCTTGTATAATATGTATACTCTCTAAATTTAAATGTGCAGGTATGCAATATTTTGCTTATTGAAGAAAAGACTTATTTTTATTTAATTTAGTGTTTTATATTAAATATTCTCACGTTTGAAAATAAAAACTTTAAGTTGTTTTTTTTTGAGGTCATCATTTTCAAAAACTTAATGAATTGTTTTTTGTAATGTTTAAACTGAACTGGCAAGATCGCCATGTAATGTTTAAACTGACGTTTCTCAAAGGGATCCTTGTATCAAATCGCCTGGCATAAATGCCTCAGCTCAGACCTCTGGCTAACGCACTCGAGGTTTTGACCTTAGAACCAATTGAAATAATTGTCAAATTGTACTTGTAGCTCGTAAGCTTCTCAAGTAATAAAAAGACGTTACTTCTTCTTTAGTGTCTACAGACGAAGACAGTTTTATTCAAAAATGTAGTTCCTATTTATATAAAATGATTTGTTATTGAAATCGATCCACACTTCGATTCTTGAACCTATTAATCGATACTCAGCATAATTTGTACGATACACCGAGGGTGAACGTCCAGCCACAAAATGTTTAGTTGACATATTTCTCAGTCCAAACAAATGACCGCTGATCGCATACCATCAGATCATTAATATTTTATTATGCTCATGTTATATTCTTTCAGTTCGTGTCATCAGAGTAATATGATATTTTTTGATAATTATAATGTTGACTACGAGTCACATATATGCTCGAGTATATCTTTTAATTACCCTGACGTAGAAGGCAAGCCAATGCTTTACATTATATTTTGATTGAATGTATCTTGTGCTTAGGGCAATGTATGTTATGGGAACTTAAGTGTCAAGTATCGAAGCATGGTTGGATTCAAAACAATTAATGAATTAATTATTTAAGTGGTCGCTAGTGTGCTCCCTTCACACCACCCTTCCTGGGGAAAAAGGAGAAATCATGACAACTCTTGATTTCTTCTTTTACGCGCCACTTGTACAATTATGGATATATTTTTTTTTTTTTTTTTTGCTAATTCATTTTTTTTTTTTTTTTTTAATTCTTTTTGTTTTCATTGGGATAGAACATATATTAGATTGTATTATTATTTATGTTACATGTATATAATATTATATATATATAAAAGTGTATACCTATGTATATATAAATATATATTTTTTTTTTTTTTTTTTTTTTTTTTTTTTGTACAATCATTCATTCATTCATACAATTAATTTTTACGTGACTTATTAAATACATTTTACTTCTTCTAATTTGTTTTTGTTAACGTATACTATATTCTATATTTGTTTAAAAATATTACTTAGTTTCTATGCCGGCTATATATGAAAGAGAAGAAAAATTTAAGTGATAATCTGTATATTACTTTTTACATCTTTTTAATCATTTATGTTATTTAATGTGTGTGTTGCATAGGTTTTAAAATAATCTTACAATAATAGCATATATATATAAAAAGGTTTTAGTCTATTTTTATGTACATTCATTTTCTTATCACCATATTTTATTTCACAATTTACTCCTTTTTGTGATAATACTTCATATGGTCCTATGTATATTGGGTCTAACTTCTTTCTATTTTCATTCCTAAGCAAAACTAGACTACCTGTATTAAAATCTGAAACTTTTGCTCTTACATCTGTATCGTACCTCGTTTTCCTATTAATTTTCTTGTTTATCAGGGTATCCCTAGCGTCTTTATGAGCTAATTGTAGTTTGTGTCTTAAGTCTATCACATAATCTTCGTAGTTGTACACTGGATCTACTTTATTGGTAAGGTTGGAAGGTAGTTTACATTGTCTTCCAAAAACTAATTCGAAAGGTGTGTACCCTGTTTCCGAATGTACTGAAGTGTTGTAACAGAAAACATAATAGGGCAACCAACTGCTCCAATCTGTATGTTTTTCTGATACATAACTCCGAAGATAAGCTCCTAAAACTTTATGGGAATTCTCTAATGCTCCAATGCTTTCATGATGGTAAGCGGTAGACTGTAGTTGTTCTATCTTTAACAAATTACACATATCTTTAAAAACTTTATTAATAAACTCTGTACCTTGATCAGATGCTATAGTTCCTGGGATTCCATATCTTAGGATAAAATTTTCTACGAGTCCTTTAGCTACAGTATTGGCTTCCTTGTTTGGTAGTGGTATAGCTTCTATAAACTTCGTCAATTCGTCTTGAAGAGTGAGAATATATTTTGACCCATTTTCTGATTCGTCAAGAGGTCCAACTAAATCAAGAAAAATTTTATCGAAACCTGATTCGGCTGTCGATGTGATAGTCATTGGTTGCTTCTTTGGTTGTATATATTTGTTACGTTGGCATACTGGGCAGTGCTTAACGTATGTCGTCACATCGTTTTGCATGCCTGTCCAAAAATATTTTTTTCGAATATTACGTAACATGCGATTAATACCAGCATGTCCACTCGTTGGTAACATATGATAATCATTTAGTATTAGTTTTATTTTGCAAGGGTCCGTTATTTTAATCGATTCATCTATTATGTGCACTTTTATTTTACTTTCTTTAAATATTTCTTCTATCTGTTTCTTTAATATATTTATTTTTTCTTTACGACGGCCGTCTGATAATTTTCTTAATTCTTCTTTAGTTATATAAATATTTTTAATTAATAAAGGTCCGCAAATTGTACGCACGTCCCTCAACAACATTTTGTCAAATGATGTCGATCGGTCAATAGTGCCATTCTTGGATTCCTTTTCATTATTTATTTGCGGTTCACAGTTTTTCTGCACGTCCCTCAACAACATTTTGTCAAATGATGTCGATCGGGCATTATTGCTTACCTTGGACCGATTTAAAATCAAACAATTACTTCCTGGAATATATCCTAATATTAGACTTGGACCTACTACTCTAGTACCCTTTAATTTAGCAAAATCTTCATCTTCTTCTTTGAAACTGTTAATTATTTTTAACTCAACTACTTTCAAACCCTTTTCTGGAGGTTTCAAGAGTTCACTAATGATTTTCTCTTTTTCTAACTTTTCATTTTTGGGATTATCTTGCTTTATATCGGATTTCTTTGATTGTGCTCTTGTAGTCACACAAACGTATAATTTTTGCAAGTCTTCTGAATTAATTTGTAGTCTACTCAGAGCATCTGCAGTACAGTTATTTTTTCCTGGTGAATACTCTACATAAAAATTATATTCTTCTAATAAAAGCCTAAATTTGGTTAATCGACTGGAAGGTTCTTTAAGCGAAAATAGATATACTAAAGGCCTATGATCGGTTAATATTTTAAAACGTCTTCCGAAAGAGTTTAATAAATTTTTAATTTAATTTTATTTTATTTTTTAATAAAAATCATAAAATATTTTTTTTTTTTTTTTAATATTATTGTTTTTGTTTTTCTTTCTCTTCTCTCGCACATTTTTGTGCTCAACAATATCACAATTTTAATTTTTGTAAATTTCTTTTAATTTGAATACAAAATAAAAATGTGGATGTTAGTATTGGTATTCGGGCAATTGCATGGGTTACAAGAATGATAAGTGAATTAAATTGAAACTATTTAACGATTAAATTTACATACAAAAGTTGAAGTTCAATAAGAATTTAATTTAAATAATTTTTTTTTTTTTCGATAATTGTTTCTTTTTTTTCACATTTTCATTCATATTGTATGTGTTTATATTTTTTTTTTTTTTTTGTATTAATTTTTTAACTCTACGTAAACTATACACATATTTAATTTTTTTTGTTTAAATTAAATTAAGTTTTTAAGTTGTTTTTAGTTTGTTGTGGGGGTGCGTTTTTTTTTCGTTATTGATAGTAATTATGTTCTTGTCCTGATGTCATTTATGTGGAGAGCAATGGTTGCATTCAATGACGATTAAAATTTATTAGAAAAAGCATTTTTGGGCCGTTTAGCATTAACGCCACGGTTGTTGTTGGCATCGCTGCTGACCTTGCTGTGCTGCATGTCTGAACGACGCTGGCGATTGCTGTTGCTGTTATACTCACGTACTTTATTCGAACGCTTGATAGCTCCACGACAGATAGTTCGACGCTCCTTTTTGTCTTGGACCTTTTGTGCAGAGCGGGTTAGCAACTCCATTTTGCACTGTGTAGCGTTAGGCCGTTCAACACGATTCCTTGCAACACGAGGGGCAACAGATTGATTCCATCTTGTTGGCTGTTCAACAATGACTCTTGTTACATTTTGAGATTCCTCCACCCCGAGATCAAGACTGACAAAACTTTCGGCAACCTCTTGAGCTGACCTAATACTATGGTACACTGACATACTTGGATGCTCAATCAGTAGATTTTCAAAACCATGCAAAGTTGGTCGGTTCCAATTCAGTAATCTACTGAACTGGCAAGATCGCCATGTAATGTTTAAACTGAACTGGCAAGATCGCCATGTAATGTTTAAACTGACGTTTCTCAAAGGGATCCTTGTATCAAATCGCCTGGCATAAATGCCTCAGCTCAGACCTCTGGCTAACGCACTCGAGGTTTTGACCTTAGAACCAATTGAAATAATTGTCAAATTGTACTTGTAGCTCGTAAGCTTCTCAAGTAATAAAAAGACGTTACTTCTTCTTTAGTGTCTACAGACGAAGACAGTTTTATTCAAAAATGTAGTTCCTATTTATATAAAATGATTTGTTATTGAAATCGATCCACACTTCGATTCTTGAACCTAGGGTGAACGTCCAGCCACAAAATGTTTAGTTGACATATTTCTCAGTCCAAACAAATGACCGCTGATCGCATACCATCAGATCATTAATATTTTATTATGCTCATGTTATATTCTTTCAGTTCGTGTCATCAGAGTAATATGATATTTTTTGATAATTATAATGTTGACTACGAGTCACATATATGCTCGAGTATATCTTTTAATTACCCTGACGTAGAAGGCAAGCCAATGCTTTACATTATATTTTGATTGAATGTATCTTGTGCTTAGGGCAATGTATGTTATGGGAACTTAAGTGTCAAGTATCGAAGCATGGTTGGATTCAAAACAATTAATGAATTAATTATTTAAGTGGTCGCTAGTGTGCTCCCTTCACATTTTTTCTTAAATCCGTTGTTCTTTATAAGAATTTTTTTTCTTATATCCGTGTTGCTTATGTAAGAAATTTTCTTTCTTATATCCGTTGTTTGCATATAAGAAAAACTCGGATATAAGAAAGAAATGTCCGGGATTTTCAGACTTTCTTATAAGCGTGTTGTACTGTAGAGGTAAGAATGCGCACTGCACGCTCTTACCCACAAAAGGTCTGCGCGATCTTACCCACAAAGCTACTTTTTTTTCATTTCATTAAATTTAAAAGAAATTTATATAAAATCTATCACATTCTTAGCTTAAATGATGCACAAATGTGTACTATTCACAAATATATGCTACTAACGATATAAAATGCTGTTACGCTGGTGACACCACACACTTTTCCCCACCCAACTTTTTTTTTCGTTTTGAAACTTTTTTTTTCGACCCTCTTTTCTCTTTAATGGGGCTGCGCTTACACTCAATTAATTATTCAGTCTATTACATCTTATAAAGCACTGGTTTCCTCATATTTATTTTTAATTTTTCATTTACACAATCAGAGAAATTAACAGTGCGCGCTCTTACCCACTGCGCGATCTTACCCCAAATGACTCTATATACAAGTGCGCCCTCAGACGACCACATCACACAACGTTTGGAACGTGTTCATGAGAGTACTATGCAAATTTATATACAATGTACATGGTCATTGTATATAAATGTGACCCTAAAAAAAACTCGCCATGATAGTACTATAGTTTTCATATACAAAGGTTTTCATATACAAAGCTATCATGGCGAGTTTTTTTTTAATGTTGCCCAGACCCTTGTGGTGGCGCTGCAAAATGTGAGGTGTAAAATTCGATTTTTGGAGTCTTTAAGCGTCGGAAATTGGTGGTAGGGGCAAGAGGAGATGACTTTTCGGATTATTGCATCCAAAAAATACAAATAAATATCAATTAAAACCTCCATAAGCTCTCCGCAAAAAAAAAGAGTAAGGGTTGCGGAGACACACATGTCGCCCCATTCGACTTCCACCATGATCATTATATATGAATTTGCATAGTACTCTCATGAACACGTTCCAAACGTCGGCCACTTAACGATCACATCACTTACTAATTTTTTGGTTGCTGTTTCTGTGTATATACAAGTACGCCCTCAGACGACCAAAGCACACAACTCAAAAATCATCGTGATGATAGTACTATAAGTTTTATATACAATGCATATGGGCCCTTTTTACTTAGCAAATGGCTTATGTGCCTGCTTATGAGCAGAAAATGGATATGTGCCCATTTTGACAAGTGATATTGAGCCATTTACAGTTAGAATTTATAAATTTTTTTTACAAAAAAATAAGGCACTCTTAAACGTTTCCAAAAATGCCTCAAACTCAATTTTTGATTTTTGGCACTTACGCCTTTTCTCCTTAGGACGGCAGTATAGTACTCTCATGGTGAAAAACGAACATAACGACATCTAGTTATTTTGAATGTAATGTTCTCGTGGAGAGACTCTTTGAGGTTGGAGTCTGAGAAATGGAGACATTTATTGAGATTGGAGACTAAAAATGGAAGAATTCCTTCAGATTGGAGACTACGAAATGGACTATGAATAAGAACGAGAAAGGGCTATACTATGTTGCCTTTATGCTTTGTATATGAAAACTATAGTACTATCATGGCGAGTTCCACCATACTATAGTTTTCATATACAATGCTTTATGCCTTTTTTTGTGCTTTATTATGGTATGCGCATGGGCATTGTATATAAATTTGCATAGTACTCTCATGAACACGTTCCACACGTCGGCCACCTAGCCACCTATATACAAGTGCGCCCTCAGACGACCACACCCCACAACACAAAAACCATCGTGATGATAGTACTATAAGTTTTATACCTATACAATGGCCATGGCATGACCTTGGCAAATACCTACCTATTTTTCACTCAATGAAATAGTTTCCCAACGTCAAATTTACTTTCCAAATTACTTTGGCATGTAGGTGCCTATATAATTGCTTTTTTTATAGTTAAAATTCGAAATCTTTGAAAAAAAATGTTATTAGGTACCTACATAACTTGCTTGCAAGATTTTGAGAGTCGGTATTTATGTTCAATTTTTCTTGTAATATTTAAACATTGACAAGGAGACTGATATATCCATTCATTTTATTATTGTATAACTTTAGAGGTAGGATTAAGCTTTTAACTGTCTGTGAATCGTATTATTATTATTTGTTTTATTTAAAAAAATTTAATAAATTTTAAGTTTTGAACAACAAACATAACAAAATGCGACTTGATTTTAAATAGGTATCCAATCTAAGATCTTGCAATAAAATAAATAAAGGTACTCCAATGCATTCAGAAATATCCACCCCCGAGATCTTGGAAGAAAAATGTGAACAGAAACATTAAAATGGTATAGGAGTAGACCCAAGTTTAGAGTTATCCTGGTATTACATGAGTACTTATTAACGTTTGAATGATAACAAACAATAGTTTATCGATAACTTATTTTGTTTACATACCAAGGAATGGTTCAATACCTACTTACAATTACATGTAGTTCAGTTTCCGTTGCATAGCATAGATTTAGAACCTTGGAATTTTTAAGTATGGCTACTGAAGGCACAAAACATGGACAATTTTTGGCAATTTTGTTAGAATTACTACTACTACTCCAGGAAAGTTAGACTTTGACTTCGAAAAAATTCCGACAAAGGTGAATTTTAGTTTGGTGCTTAATTTTGACGTCCAGCACGTCCTAAAAAGTACCCTAATTTTGGATTGTAGCTTAACTTTAAGGGGAGAACTTTAAGGGGCAAATTCACTTTATTGCAATTTACTTCAAAAATATAATGCTATAATTAAGCTTTATCGTAGATCTAAATCGTAAGTCCAGTCTTGTAAGCTGCTAGTTTGCAAGACTTTATAGCCAGTCGACTATTCTTGTGCCCCTGCACACGTACCGATTGTACGATGTCCTATGTTTAACAAGTGCAATACCGAACGTTTACAGATTTTTTTTGATATATTGCGAGACCCTATGGTATACAGTTCTGTGTCTATATTTAAAAATGAGGATCTTGAACTAAGCTTTCAAACGTAATATATGTAGTTTGTGGACTCTTGACGCACAACTATTCAAATTCATTTAATCTGTTAAATCTAATCTGTTAGATCATTTCAATATTCTGCCTGAGCCCAATGGGTTACAGCCTTATGTCCATACAAAAAAAGTGATTGTACTAGGGCCAAGATTTTCAACGATATAATTATCTCATTCGTGGCCACTAGATAGACCAAAATGCCCATTCTCCTTTAATCTATACATTTTATTGTGTTTTTTTCTATTTTCCAGAAAAATTATGCTCACAATCTTCATTTTTATTTATTTTCAGAAGCATTGAATTTATAAAAATAAATAATTAGGTACCTAAATAATTACGCACAATTTTGAAAGAAATGCAAATAATTTTTTTTGTGTACAAATTGCTGAAAATAAATACAGCAAATAATATCAATATAGTTTTCTTCTCTGTTTTAGTGTGCTCCCTTCACATTTTTTCTTAAATCCGTTGTTCTTTATAAGAATTTTTTTTCTTATATCCGTGTTGCTTATGTAAGAAATTTTCTTTCTTATATCCGTTGTTTGCATATAAGAAAAACTCGGATATAAGAAAGAAATGTCCGGGATTTTCAGACTTTCTTATAAGCGTGTTGTACTGTAGAGGTAAGAATGCGCACTGCACGCTCTTACCCACAAAAGGTCTGCGCGATCTTACCCACAAAGCTACTTTTTTTTCATTTCATTAAATTTAAAAGAAATTTATATAAAATCTATCACATTCTTAGCTTAAATGATGCACAAATGTGTACTATTCACAAATATATGCTACTAACGATATAAAATGCTGTTACGCTGGTGACACCACACACTTTTCCCCACCCAACTTTTTTTTTCGTTTTGAAACTTTTTTTTTCGACCCTCTTTTCTCTTTAATGGGGCTGCGCTTACACTCAATTAATTATTCAGTCTATTACATCTTATAAAGCACTGGTTTCCTCATATTTATTTTTAATTTTTCATTTACACAATCAGAGAAATTAACAGTGCGCGCTCTTACCCACTGCGCGATCTTACCCCAAATGACTCTATATACAAGTGCGCCCTCAGACGACCACATCACACAACGTTTGGAACGTGTTCATGAGAGTACTATGCAAATTTATATACAATGTACATGGTCATTGTATATAAATGTGACCCTAAAAAAAACTCGCCATGATAGTACTATAGTTTTCATATACAAAGGTTTTCATATACAAAGCTATCATGGCGAGTTTTTTTTTAATGTTGCCCAGACCCTTGTGGTGGCGCTGCAAAATGTGAGGTGTAAAATTCGATTTTTGGAGTCTTTAAGCGTCGGAAATTGGTGGTAGGGGCAAGAGGAGATGACTTTTCGGATTATTGCATCCAAAAAATACAAATAAATATCAATTAAAACCTCCATAAGCTCTCCGCAAAAAAAAAGAGTAAGGGTTGCGGAGACACACATGTCGCCCCATTCGACTTCCACCATGATCATTATATATGAATTTGCATAGTACTCTCATGAACACGTTCCAAACGTCGGCCACTTAACGATCACATCACTTACTAATTTTTTGGTTGCTGTTTCTGTGTATATACAAGTACGCCCTCAGACGACCAAAGCACACAACTCAAAAATCATCGTGATGATAGTACTATAAGTTTTATATACAATGCATATGGGCCCTTTTTACTTAGCAAATGGCTTATGTGCCTGCTTATGAGCAGAAAATGGATATGTGCCCATTTTGACAAGTGATATTGAGCCATTTACAGTTAGAATTTATAAATTTTTTTTACAAAAAAATAAGGCACTCTTAAACGTTTCCAAAAATGCCTCAAACTCAATTTTTGATTTTTGGCACTTACGCCTTTTCTCCTTAGGACGGCAGTATAGTACTCTCATGGTGAAAAACGAACATAACGACATCTAGTTATTTTGAATGTAATGTTCTCGTGGAGAGACTCTTTGAGGTTGGAGTCTGAGAAATGGAGACATTTATTGAGATTGGAGACTAAAAATGGAAGAATTCCTTCAGATTGGAGACTACGAAATGGACTATGAATAAGAACGAGAAAGGGCTATACTATGTTGCCTTTATGCTTTGTATATGAAAACTATAGTACTATCATGGCGAGTTCCACCATACTATAGTTTTCATATACAATGCTTTATGCCTTTTTTTGTGCTTTATTATGGTATGCGCATGGGCATTGTATATAAATTTGCATAGTACTCTCATGAACACGTTCCACACGTCGGCCACCTAGCCACCTATATACAAGTGCGCCCTCAGACGACCACACCCCACAACACAAAAACCATCGTGATGATAGTACTATAAGTTTTATACCTATACAATGGCCATGGCATGACCTTGGCAAATACCTACCTATTTTTCACTCAATGAAATAGTTTCCCAACGTCAAATTTACTTTCCAAATTACTTTGGCATGTAGGTGCCTATATAATTGCTTTTTTTATAGTTAAAATTCGAAATCTTTGAAAAAAAATGTTATTAGGTACCTACATAACTTGCTTGCAAGATTTTGAGAGTCGGTATTTATGTTCAATTTTTCTTGTAATATTTAAACATTGACAAGGAGACTGATATATCCATTCATTTTATTATTGTATAACTTTAGAGGTAGGATTAAGCTTTTAACTGTCTGTGAATCGTATTATTATTATTTGTTTTATTTAAAAAAATTTAATAAATTTTAAGTTTTGAACAACAAACATAACAAAATGCGACTTGATTTTAAATAGGTATCCAATCTAAGATCTTGCAATAAAATAAATAAAGGTACTCCAATGCATTCAGAAATATCCACCCCCGAGATCTTGGAAGAAAAATGTGAACAGAAACATTAAAATGGTATAGGAGTAGACCCAAGTTTAGAGTTATCCTGGTATTACATGAGTACTTATTAACGTTTGAATGATAACAAACAATAGTTTATCGATAACTTATTTTGTTTACATACCAAGGAATGGTTCAATACCTACTTACAATTACATGTAGTTCAGTTTCCGTTGCATAGCATAGATTTAGAACCTTGGAATTTTTAAGTATGGCTACTGAAGGCACAAAACATGGACAATTTTTGGCAATTTTGTTAGAATTACTACTACTACTCCAGGAAAGTTAGACTTTGACTTCGAAAAAATTCCGACAAAGGTGAATTTTAGTTTGGTGCTTAATTTTGACGTCCAGCACGTCCTAAAAAGTACCCTAATTTTGGATTGTAGCTTAACTTTAAGGGGAGAACTTTAAGGGGCAAATTCACTTTATTGCAATTTACTTCAAAAATATAATGCTATAATTAAGCTTTATCGTAGATCTAAATCGTAAGTCCAGTCTTGTAAGCTGCTAGTTTGCAAGACTTTATAGCCAGTCGACTATTCTTGTGCCCCTGCACACGTACCGATTGTACGATGTCCTATGTTTAACAAGTGCAATACCGAACGTTTACAGATTTTTTTTGATATATTGCGAGACCCTATGGTATACAGTTCTGTGTCTATATTTAAAAATGAGGATCTTGAACTAAGCTTTCAAACGTAATATATGTAGTTTGTGGACTCTTGACGCACAACTATTCAAATTCATTTAATCTGTTAAATCTAATCTGTTAGATCATTTCAATATTCTGCCTGAGCCCAATGGGTTACAGCCTTATGTCCATACAAAAAAAGTGATTGTACTAGGGCCAAGATTTTCAACGATATAATTATCTCATTCGTGGCCACTAGATAGACCAAAATGCCCATTCTCCTTTAATCTATACATTTTATTGTGTTTTTTCTATTTTCCAGAAAAATTATGCTCACAATCTTCATTTTTATTTATTTTCAGAAGCATTGAATTTATAAAAATAAATAATTAGGTACCTAAATAATTACGCACAATTTTGAAAGAAATGCAAATAATTTTTTTTGTGTACAAATTGCTGAAAATAAATACAGCAAATAATATCAATATAGTTTTCTTCTCTGTTTCGAATTTTATTCAGATTTTAATTTATTTTTTTTAAACAATTTTTTTAGTGTATTCGTGTAGAAACGCATATTTTTTTTTGCAAAATTTATGTTTATCTTAATTAAATAAATTTAAATTCAAAACCTTAATCTTAATTATCCGTTAAGGATTTTGGAAATTATAAATTCATTTCTGAACCTCTCATCAATTTCTTTTTATTAAAATCTATTTTTTTTTCGTTCCAAATCAATATTACCAATTTTGGCGTCTCACCTGTTAGATTGATCAAAAAGCATTGTTGGGCAACATTTCAAAAGAGGGTTGGTGTAGTAAGTTGGTGACAAAAATCGGCTGACTCTTTGGTCGGCGATATACAAATGTGTTTTTTTTTTTCTATTAGTATATTGTATTGTTTTTGGTTGGTATTTTTTTTTATTCTATTTGTGAAGCTTGTTTAGCATGTACAGTTATGTATGATATATGAAAATAATTATTGAATAATTACATACTTGCGAACTAAAAAAAAAAGACAAAGTTATACAGTTAAAGGCATCAGACCATTCATGTGTTTTCTAAACTAGATGTAATATGAAAATATGTCGGGTTGGCCCCCATTTTGCCCAACTTACTATTCGAATTTCAAAAAAAATTCGGTCTTAGTGCTCAACTTCAAAAAAATTCCAAACAAAAAAAAAAAATAGGTATATATACATAAATGAATTAATAAGAAAATTAATTCATAAAAAACAATTGGTGGTAGTGCCTTTAAGTTGTTGTTGTTGTTCACAAAAATTCAATGAAATTGAGGGAATAAAGAATGGTCAAGTCTAATAAACTGATATTCTATGTACAAGTAGTACACTTAAAAAAATAAACAAACCGATGATGTTTTTTACAACTTCCTAAAGCTACACACATACCTACCTAACTACTCTTAAAAAACATATTTCAATCCAACCTACATACTCGTTCGGACATACATACATATATGCATACATATGTACATAACACATAAGTACATTCAAAAATCGAATCGAAATTTTGCCGGAAAATTTCAACTCAAATAGATAAAGAATACCTACCTACCTGCCCCAATAATAAACTAAAATATACCTATCTACATTTTATAAACACATACACATACTTTTCTTTCACGCACAACCCGAAGAAAAAAATGTATTCGTATGTAGGCAAGAAAAAAAACAGAGCAAGCAAAAAATTCTGTCAATGAAGAAACTAGCAAAAAATGAATTTTCTCCCTTACTCTTTTGGAGCCTTATGGAAAATATAAAATCTCTTTTCTTCTGCTGAAAACATGCAATTCTCCACTCCAGCCAACAGCGCCACCAAACAACAACGTGTCCTCCTAAAAATGACATTTAACTTTGTCTTAACGATTTTATCCAAAACCTTAGGAATTAAGGCAATCTACTTATAGGACGGTAATTTAATATACTTCTTTTATCTCCCGACTTAAAAATTGGATTTATAAATGAAATTTTCCATTCGTCTAAGAATTCTCCACAAGAAAGTGCTTGATTGTATATAAATTGAAGCGGAATGCTCAATGTTTCGAAGCAATGTTTCAATACAATGGGATAAATTCCATGGCAATCCGGATGAATTGATGAGTCCAGTTCACGCAAGGCAATAGTAATATCCTCTTTATCAAAATACAAAGCGCAGCAATCAGTAATTGGTAGCAAAGAGCTTGCGTCATAATTACTGCCAACAACTAGATCAGACGAATTATAAATATCTTGAAAACTATCTGCGAACCAATCTACAATTGTTTTAGGATCACTAGAAGAAACATTTTTGAACACCATTGAAGACGGAAAACCGATTGATTTCCGCTTTAAATTTATGAAATTCCAAAACTTTTTTGGATTATTTTTAAGATTTTGTTCTGTTGTCTGAACGTACATAACTACTATAGCAAAATTTAGAAAGGAACACATACTCTTTTCGAAGGCGAGAACAGAGGTAGCCAAAACTTCTTCAAAATCCTCTAAAAATATCTTAAAATTACTTAAGCTATTACAAGAATTCAATTGCCAATTAAAATTCTTAAACTTTTAATTTAAAATGTTCAAATAAAATGGATTAAATTTATATTTGAATTTATCAAGAGTTTGAAAATCTTTATAATTTTTAAAACAAATACTTTTAATCAAGATTGACAAAGCAACATGATGGACGGAATTTGAAAACAAGGGCATACACCCAGTAACATGAGATTCATTTTCCTCACTGATAAAAACCAGATCTATCATTCTATACAAGGAGTTATGGACAAAGCACTTTTGATTTTTTTTTTTTATAATATGCGCGCGCTCAAGGAGATTTTTGGTTTACCCTTTATATGTATCAACACAGCGCGGGCGTGAAGGATAGGATAGGATGGGAAATCAACTAGCTCAAATTCTATTTCAGAAGAGAGAACTGTCGGTTGCACCCTATTTTCAAACTCCATCCACTTAATGTTACCTAAATTAAAATCTCCAATAACACAAGTAGAAATATTGGCATTAGTTTCAGAAAAATTCGATACAACATTTTCAATATTTGTCAAATGACTTTTATAAATAGAAAGTGGAGAGTTTGGAGGAATATAACTTAAAAAAATTAATAATTTACTATCAAAATCTACTTCAATACAGACACAAATTTGTTCAATAATGTTGTCCTCTATTGATGATTCATCAAGATTAATTAAATATGCATAGTTTGGGCGACGAACTGCAAGAAGAACACCTCCACTTCTTCTGCTTCCAAAATCGTGACGATCACGACGAAATAATGAAAATTCAGATAAATTTAATATCTCCTCGTTACAAATTTCACTGAACAGCCAAGTTTCCACAAACGCAAACATATCGTATTCGGACAAATCAACAAGAGCAGATAAATCTTTGAGTTTGCCTCTTATTCCACCCATGTTTTGATAGTATATTGAAATTTCATTATTTTTTACATGACTACATTTACTCCTTGTTCCTGGTTTTTTTTCCGGAAGTATCACAACCTTCTCGTTTTTAACACGCTTTTATTAGTTTCACCTGTATGTTTGTTTGTTTGTTTGTTTGTTTGTATGTATGTAACTGACTCGTTGGGGCTCAATTTTGCCGCACTTTAAGCGATCAGATTTACTTCAAATGTTGTAGACTTAGCAAAGACCACGGACAATACAATATTTTGATAAGCTTATCTAATTATCCTGATTAGGATTGTCAGGATTAGTGGTTTTAAGCATTAGATGAAATGGTTCGATTACGAAATAATTCATAAGACTTGTTCGCAAATAAAGTTATACCACTATGTCTCGCTGTTTATGTTGGCAACATAAAATTTCTTGAATATCTTTTCTATGGAGATGCAACTGTTAACACATCTGTACATATTAAAGACGGTTTTATAGCAAATCGAACTAAAAAGTGAAAAATAAAATATAGTTTAAAAAAACTAAAAAAACACGCTTTAATAGCAAATCGAACTAAAAATCAGAAAATAAATTTTAATTTATATTTTATACAACAGTTATAAGAAGTTACTAACTCATCAATATGTTTCAATAATTTTCAAAAATTCTAAAATAAAAATAAAGTCATGAAAAGCAAATAAATTTCATTGTAAAAAAGCGTGGGGTGCTCGATATCGATTGTTGTAAATATATGATTAGTAGTTATTTGTAAACATAGAGTTAAGCGCCATTCATATGAGCTGCGACCTGCGTCTGCGAATAATTCTTTTAAAGCTTTTTCTAAAGCAAATATCAACTTATTCTTTTTTTAACTGTTTGATTAAGTGAATGAATGAATATATTTACAAATTTAAATAAAAAATAATGCGTATAATTAGTTAAAACTACAAATAAAACACATTTCAATATATTCCATGCGACCAACAACTGCGAACTGCGAACTAACAAATGTGAATTCGCAGTCCACAAAACCAAGACGCATTCCACAGAGCTGCGACCAAATAATTCGCATGAGCTTAACCTCAAAAAAAGTTGTTTGTCTGCTTTTGTGTTGTCTGGTTCGCAGCTGTCTGCGACCACTCATATGAATGAAATGTCAAACTCTGCGACCATTTGCAATTCGCAGACGCAGGTCGCAGCTCATATGAATGGCGCTTTAGTATAGAAATATGATATAAAAAGCACCCCAAGCTTTTTTACAATGAAATTCATTTTCTTTTCATGACTTTATTTTTATTTTAGAATTTTTGAAAATTATTGAAACATATCGATGAGTTAGTAACTTCTTATAACTGTTGTATAAAATATAAATTAAAATTTATTTTCTGATTTTTAGTTCGATTTGCTATTAAAGCGTGTTTTTTTAGTTTTTTTAAACTATATTTTATTTGATCTGTCTTTTGGAATGCTGGCACATACGCGATCTTAAAATGAAATTTTCAATGACCGTTTTGCATAAATGATGCGGTATTTCATTAATGCAGCGTCCTATTATATACCAATTTTCATAATAATCGGTCCAGTAGTTTTTGAGTTTATCGATGACATGCAGAAAAACATTCATTTTTATATATATATGTAGATGACTATGGCTGAAAACTACGAGCCTGAAGTTTCAAAAGCATTTTACTATTTCTTGGGCTAGGGAAGTGCTTGGTATCAAATGCTTTTTGTGGTGAAAGCAAAAGAAAGAAATGCATTAGCATTGTGAAATTAGTCTAATAATCATCACAATCATGATGGTTTTCTTTCAGAAAATGTTTTAAGTTATAAGAGCAAACCTATAATACCTATTTATCTTCTTTCCAACTAAATACATTATCTCTTTCTTTTTGGATATACCTAGGTATTTCATAAAAAAAAAAACAATCCAAAATTATTTAAGTATTCCTTTTCGTAGACATCTCAACACTGAACATAGCTTGGATGATCGCTCAACAGCACAGGCACGGGTCCAAATGCAAGTTGTGTCTCAGCTTGAAATTCACTTGCAAAAAGAACGCGATCGTTTGCAGGCTATGATGCACCATTTATATATGGCAAAACAATTTTTATCACCTGACAAACAGGACTGCAAGGTATAATCTAATATAAACATTATAAGTAAAAAAAAAAACGTGAAAAACTGAAATAAATAGGTTAACACTTTTATAAGTATAAAATTGATGGTTTTACATGGTGACTCTTTTTATCGTATGTATGCATATAATAAGTGCGAAAAAGAAAACAGATGAGATAGAAAACCTTTTTTTGGCATCCATTGACCCAGGGGCCACATGTATTTGAGTCAATAATCTCGTTACTTATGTACGTATTGCCATTGCCTTCGATATTGCCTCCTTATGGCAATGACAATATTAACATCAATTTCAAAATGGCTTTCCACTTGTTTAACAGAAATAAGAACAACAACTAAAATTGCCAATAATCAAGTATCAAATCAAATTAATTCACAGCTTAAACAACAAAACAGATATGTCAACCTACGCTCTAAGAGAAAAGGGCTAATCATAATAGACGAACGCTGTTGGAAGCGGGCGGATGAAAATGAGCGAATATAAGAAAATCAATCACTTTCTTATACCATTCGTTTAGTTTCGGTTACTATTTCTTTCCAGAGCGAAGAGTGCACCTCAACAAGTGAAAGTAAATTTGTTGAAGTAAGAAGAAGGAAAAATATGATTCATTTTACTCACTACTCGGAAAGCTACTTTCCGTTGGTTTTTGACATTAACTTTCTACAGCGTCCGTTTATTATGGTAAGCCCTAAAGAGTGGCAAATGGACGGGCACGTTATGATTTTTAAAGGGACACTAAATAAAGAGTTACCGTATATAAACAATCTTAATTGTGTGTATTTTATTTTATTTTATTTTTATTTTTTTTTTTCATTTTTCAGCAGGAAACGGATGGACCATACAATATACCATGTGCAGGAAATTTACAAAACCCAGTCTTGCCGGTATCAATCAGTTCACCAATGTTAAATAACTCAAACATATCATCGATTAGGAAAAGAATAAGTGACAAAAATCCATTGTCAATAGCGGGTGGTGAGTTCGCAATTGCATTTTGAAAGAATTTAAACATATACAGTTAAAAAAAACCGAACGCCGACTCAAGCTTATAATAAGTAGTCGTTTTTTACTATATCCCATGATCAAAACAAAATTAAAACAACAAACGATCCTGCTCTTTGTCATATCCCATTCCCAACAATTATTTTTCACTCTTCCCCAGGGGCTCCACATGCAATTTTTGTACAGTAAATTGAGGCAGTAAATTGTTACGTTACGTGTTGACATTTGTACCATATTGCCAATCGAGGAGCTTTGGCAATGGTAAATTGATCGCTCTGAAAGGCAACTATTGCCTTGCAGTGTAAGGCTTGCACATCCGAACCAATAACAAAAAAGTTTCCAAGTAATTTAATGGAAATAACAACAACAAGGACAACGCTCATTCATTGACGTTAATTCATTGCTTTGTAATTGCCTAAAATATTGCATATGGAGTACTTATGTGATATTTGTCCTAAACTTAATTTTTTCTTATGAAAAGATAATTGGTAGATAATAATTAAATGCACAAACATGTTTGTGTTATACCATTTTGGAAAAAAAAATTAGCTAGCTAGTTTTTAGAAAAGTGTCCAAGTATGTTCTTATTCGTTTTTTTTTAACTATCAAAATTTTAATGTTTTTTAAATGTTATCTTTTTTTCACTTAAATTTTTATTTAAAACAGGTCTTCCTTATATGTTGGAGCGAGCTGGCCTTGATGTTCAACAAGGTAAGTATTGTGATTTGTACTTTTTCAGGCTAAACTTTGCTACATAACAAATAAGGACAACTAAATGTTTTGCAAAAAAAAGGTACACGATTTTTTCTAGTTTTTTCTTAGCTTTTCTGTTCTGAGATGTGTGGAAAATTTAATTTTTCTTATCCTAGCCAGGCTCATCTTTCAAGAAAGAACATACAAAAGTATGGCCAATCCTATTTCACAAAACGTCATTTGGTAAATTTGCCGAATGCTAAAATTTAAGTTTTTATCATTTGACCGAAAACCGCATGCAAAATGGCAGCATGCCTCAAATATTTTCCATTTTATTGAAGGTATTAATGCACCTGTTGCCAGAATCATTTCCATCTCAAAATCCATATCCATACACAAAACTAAAAATACAAACGAAAATATAGGCATAATTTTCTCCAACAATAGAATAGAAATATACAACAGAAAAAATAACATACAAACACATAAAACATAAAAAAAAAAAAATTACAAAATATAAATCAAAAATTGAATGTTTATTTATCTTGCGGTATTGATTTGTTAATTTCTAAGATAGGAAATGTTTTGCGGTGTTGTTGGGTTTGTCTTTTATTTGAAGTCTTATATTTGAAATATTTATTGATATAGAGAAGATTATATACAATTTATACAACAATAACGAAGTACGTATGGAGATGTATTGTGAGGTCTTAAGGTTAGAGAAAGGAAATCAAATGTAATGAGGGTATTTATTAAATGTTGGGCCCTAAGTTTACCAATATATTTTTTTTTCTAAACGCCGCATCGGAGGATTTGGCGACAAGATGACCTCTGGGTTTAGGTACGCCGCGACAAAATAAAAATGGAGTTTCCCCATAAAATATTGATAAAATATGCATAAAAATATCGCTTGCAGCCCATCTTTATATGTGGGCTTCGAAAAAAAACACGACTATTGCGTAAAATAAAAAGTGTACGCAAGAGTTTGCAAAAACAACCCTTTTATAACAGATCCGTTTTTAAGACCCCAATAGACAAAATGGCAAAACGATGCAAGCGTTTAAAACTTAAGCAAAGTAACTTTCATAATAGGCAAACAATTTCAATTTTGGAGTTACATAACACGTGTGCAGTTTTTTTTATTTCCCTGCACCCGAAATATTTAATATATCACATTTCCCCAAACGTTCAAGCTATAATAAATTTGGAGACTTTGAAAAAGTACCTACTATATTACAATTTGAGTTTGGCTCGTGAGCAGCCTACTACCAGGTTAAATATTCTTTCTAAAATGTATCTATGAGGGAAATTTGTATTAAAGAGAAATTTTAAATTCAAAATTAATTTTTTTCTCAGATGTAAATTTTCAGATAAATTTAATGTTCACATTTCATTTGCAAGCAAGACCCTTACTTAAATGCTCTTTTTAATTAAACTATGCAAAAACGCCGTTGTATTTATTTATAAAAGGTAATGTGTAATTTTTTGTTCGTGTGTACTAACCTTTATATCACGAAGCAAAATATAACTCAGCGTCAGCAGTACTCTACAGCAATAGATATTCAAGATCAGAAACAGAAACAGTCGAGGGACGACGACGAACGCGGCGGAGACGGTATGTGTAAATACTATGCAATGTTTTCTTATATGTGCTCTTTTTTTATATTATATTGATACTCTCCCTAACATCAAACATCAACAGAGAGAAAAGAAAAGGGGTTGAGTGACATGAGATATTGTAATTGATCTGTCTTTTGCTTTTCTTATTTTACCGAACATTTAAAGAAAATATTTTTGGACTCATTAATCACAAATTAGCTGTGAAAAGAGTTGAAGCATTTGTCGTTATATAGAAACCAACCGAAAATTAAAAAAAAAATTTTTGAAAGAAGCAGCGTCTGCTAGAATTTTAAGGCTGGCCACGAGATCAAGGCCAGCTTCGGTCTCAAAAAGAGCTACAAAAAACACTAACGAGCGAGTTAGACAACGAACAAACCTATTGTTACGAGACCGAGGCGAGAGTGAAATTGTTCAATTTCTTTAAGATAGCAACTAGACTTAAACCCCCATATTATTCATACGTTTAATCTAGATTGATCCAGATATATGCAATTCCGCATATAATGCAATTCCGCATATTATTCAGTCACTGAATGCAAACATTAATCCAATCGCAATTATAGACTCGTCATATGAATTCCTTGCCATAATTACATTATTTTTGTGTTATCGATGGAGGACCAGGGCAAAAATAAAATTAACCCCCGGAATAATTGACGAAACGACAATTTCTGGGTTTAAAGACGCCATGACAGAAAAAAAACGAAGTTTTCATACAAACTATGACATGTGTGAAAATATTGCAACCCATCTCTATCCGGCGAGGCGTTTAAGATTAACCCGTCTATGACAGCCATTTATATATTTTCACATTGATAAAAATCAATGTTTATACATTTTTATTTGTTTTATTTGCAGAAATACAACGAAATCGTGAATTTTATAAAAACGCAGATGTTCGTCCTCCATTTACATATGCATCCCTAATAAGACAAGTAAGTTAGTTTATTTTATGTATTTGCTTCTTTAAATAAAAAAAAATAATTCTAACAAAAAAATAATTAATTAATTAATGACAAATAACTTAATAAAAGAAGTTTTCGCGACTTGTCCCTCATAACTGTTTTTTAATTTTCTTTGGTTGCACTAATTTGTATTTGAATTTTTTTTTAATCTTTGGGAAAATCATCCAAAATATTGGAAAAAACAACGTCACAGTTCATCCATCTCTACCTGGGCTTAAATTAAGCCCCGAGAAATCTCTGAAGTTAACATAATAACATGCTTTGTATATGAAAACTATAGTACTCTCATGGTGGAAGTCGAATGGGGCGACATCTAATGTATGCCGGCAACCCTTACTCTTTTTTTTTTGCGGAGAGCTTATGGAGGTTTTAAATGATATTTATGGATATTTTTTGGATGCAATTATCCAAAAAATAGTCTCCTCTTGCTCCTACCACCAATTTTCGACGCTTAAAGACTCACCAAATCGAATTTTACACCTCACATTTTGCAGCGCCAACACCAGGATCCGGCAACCCTAAAAAAAACTCGCCATTAGAGTACTATAGTTTTCATTTACAAAGTAACATGTAACTCGAACGTGGCAACTGATATATTAAGACCTTTATTCACCTAGCTCTCATAACCTTAAGAGACTTATAAGTTATAACTCAAAACTCCTCCTTTATTAGATCATTGGAAAGAAATGTGTATGAGCTAGTAGGGTGAATTTTTTGAGCTATGAGTCTCCTAAGACTAGAAGCGCTTGTTAATACAGACGTTAGACTGTGTATCATGGAATTTTCTTTTTTTATCAATCTTTTTTCTTAATCTTTCAGTCCATAATTGAGTCGCCGGATAAGCAACTTACTCTGAATGAAATATACAATTGGTTTCAAAATACATTTTGCTACTTCCGGCGTAATGCAGCAACGTGGAAGGTGAGTTATTTAGTTTTTTTTTTTATTTAGTTTGTCTCAATTTGAAAATATTAACAATATAGACAATTATTTGCTTTGATCCATGAAAAAGAAAATGCATAAGTATATATTAAAAACTTTAATTGTAAAACAATGAAAGACTCGACATCATAATATGCTACCGGCGATGCGAAGCACTAACGCGAATTTAGCTCGCAATCGTATTAATAATTGATTTTAAATATAAAACAATTTTTTATTTTGTAGAGTTAATACATAATTTTTTTTATTTTTTAATTTGCGAGATTGTTGCACTAAAAATATTTCAAAGCTAGCTTTGCCACTGGCAGAGACAATGAGTGTTATGAATGGATTTATAGATTTTTTTTTTAGATTTATGATTAGTGTATTATATATTTCTTATAAAACTATATTTGACTATAAACATTATTATATTTACCCTATGAAAATGAATCTTAAAAAATATATACACATTTGAAAAAAAATTAAAATAGAATGCAGTCCGACATAATTTATCGCTACATAAATGTTTCATGCGAGTTGAAAATGTAAAGGGTGCCGTTTGGACAGTCGACGAGATAGAATTTTATAAGAGAAGACCTCAAAGGTCGATTGCAGCTGCTGCAGCTTTGACTGGAAATCCAAATTTTGGGTACGTTCAAGAGAATAGGCACAACTGAAGCAAATCATAAAATATAGAAAATAAAGCGGAAATAAGTACCGATACTTTCCTTTGAAATTTTTTTCCATAAATTACACTTTACTATCTTTCTTAAACTATACCTTTTCAATAAGAAAAACCTACTAAATTTATTCACAAATTAATAAAAACTATTTCCCCCATTTTGTGTGATTGTTAGCCCAGTAGGCAGAATTTATTTTAATTCTGTTTTGAACAAAAGTTTATTTTAAATCTGGAACGAACATAACGATGATTTAAGTGGAGTAAACATTGTGAATTATGAATGGCTATATGCTCACGTTACATTCGTGATCGTCATTCATGATCGACAATGTGTACCTATGCACTACTTAAAAGTATTTTTAAAATTCATAGAGCTTATTAGTGAATAAATTTACTTACATATTTGAGAATATCTGAGTACCTATAGTTTACAATTATTAATATTTTAAAATTATGCCTAGAAACTTTTTTTTATTAAAGTTACAATCATTTTTAACAAAACCATAAAATAAACATTTTAAAAGGCATTTTTTACAAAGGGTAATTTTTAAAAATTTAACTGACTTTTATGTTTTTTTTATATTCAATATACGTTTATTCCTGCCAACTGGGCTCAATGGTGTGGTGGTGTGAGTTTTATTTTTGTTTCTTTAACAGAATGGTAGAAAATATACATTTCATACCTAACCTATAAATTATATTACGTGGTATTATCAGTCAGTGCCTGTTTATAGGGTGTATATTTAGGTGTGTTCGTGATTGAATCTGTGTTGAGCTAAAGTTTGCTTTTCTGAATGTTTTATACTTGAAAATACGAACAGAACTAACACAAATCGTCTTCTATAAATTTTGTTTTAATGTTAACAAAAAACAAACGACTAGATTTCTGTTAAACTATTAAACTATTAAACTTTTTTTTAGAAGTCTTTTTGCTGCTATCAATAACGGCTGCTGAATTTTATGCATCTATCAATCTTGTCTTTTCTCTTTCTAATTTTGACATTTGAACAACAACAAAAATTGTTGGTAACCTATATTCCTGCAATAACACGCACACAGGAATGGTTGAGAGTTGTAAGTGACTTAGGCCCTGGTTCTTTATGGACTGTTGCGCCATTAAATTTCTAATTTATTTATTCTCAAAGAGCACAATGGATGAAAATAAATATTAAATACATTACACTTGCGGTGTGCAAGTTTTAACAAATAAATACTGAAACATACCATAATCGTGCTGAGCACAATGAGTATTCCACATATTTCTTCATACTTCTTAGTGTTGCCAAATGTCCCATAAAAAATATTTTTATGCAAAGAAAAAAATGCTGCACAGTTTTATCAAAAATTGTTCTTTTTTTTGTACAATCCTGTTAGGCAAAAATAATAAACGCCTTAATTTTTAAATAATGGGAAACATTTGGGAATGTGCGAGAATATAATGTTTGATGTGTGGTGTGTTATTGAAAGAGAACATTAATATTATTTTTTAAAATTACATTTTAAGATTTAAATTATATTTTTCTTAAATAAGATTTTTTTACCTAACTCTAACTATTACAGCCGTGTGTCAATGACGTAATTTGAATTTCTAGTTCAATAGTTGGAATCAAAAGTAATTGGAATTTGAAATGGTATTGACACCCGGTATTAAATTTGATTTTGAGCTCTCAATCATTTTTTAACTTCTGCATGCATGCATAACTACTATAATATTTTTATTTATCTTATGTTTATATTCCAAATTGATTTTTCTTCAAGCGTTGGCGCTGACGATCAAAATTCTGCTACCGTCAATGTGATTTCACGTTGTGCTTTTACTATAGTTTAGCCAAAAACACACATAGTAGAAATACTCTATTTATGTCAAAATATAGTTTTTTCCGATCTATTGACTCACAAACTATCAAATTCCATTGAAGGATGATTAATATTTCGATGCAAAATCTTATAAAAGTCAGATTTTTGTACTGAAAATTCAAAATATCTCAAAAAAATTTATCTCAAAAATTCAGTCCCGAGATTAATTTTTTTTACTAGAAAAAGAATGATTTTTGGAACGAAGTATTCTATTAAGGCCAACATACAGTTCCTACACCCCATCTATTAAACATCTATTGAACTGTAAATTTCCGTCGAAAGATGGTTTAGATCCTCATGGATTAAGAAACCTCTGAAAAATCCGAAATTCGATCATATTACATTTTTGGGCACTGACTTTCAAGTATTTTGGTATTTTCTATTTACCTTAAAAAAGTTTGTCAACCATCTTTTAAGCCACAAATTGCGGAAATTCCATTAATCCTCTGACAATTAGCTGTCCATTACCCAATATCTTAGTATGATAAATTGTCCGTTCACACGATTAGAATACTTATATATATTATATATATATATATTAGAATACAATTGTCAGCAATTGTAAGATGTTTTAAATTAAGACATCTAATGTCGTTTTCAATTGGCAATCTGAAAGCAGAAAAAAGCATAGGTACTGAATGCGTTCAATTGGGCACAAATGGCAGTTCTGAAAAAGAAGAGAATTTCTCTTCTGGATTTGAAATCAGAAGCAAAAACAGAATTCTGGATTGCTAATTGAAAATATAACACTATATATGACAGTCAAAAAAGTGCGTTCAGACGATTGTCAGACAATGACGTTTTTGACAATATTGTAAGACAAAATTTTATGGTCAGAAGGTTTTAAGACATTTTTACAGACAGATCTGAGAATATTTTTAGATCTAAAAATTATAGTAGAAGTAAACTTAACATACTCGTGTATGTAAAGTACATATTTAAGATCTAACTTGTATTACAGTTAAACATTTAAATTAAAATCGTATTTCTTTATTTCTTTTTTAATCTCGCTTGTTTCACTTTTTAAAACTATTTTAGATCCCTTTATAACTCAGTAGATTTTTTTCTTAAATCAACATTTCTTGTTTTAAACAAATATTTTGTTAATCTTTTTAAATATTTCACAATTTTTTGAATTTTTTCTCCGCATGTTTTGTCTTTAAACTTAAATTAACTTTTGACTCATATATTAATTTTTTTTTTAAATATTTTATATTTAATATAAAAATAACAGTTTTCAAAACAATTCATTCTTTTTTTAATAATATGTACTTTAAGAACTTTTACTCTCTAATATTTTACAACACAAATTAATTCAATAATACTCGTACATCATAATAAACTAAAACTTGTATAATAATATTCATAATTTTAAAACTAAAATTTTCTGCTCAATTTTTATATGACTTTTATATTATACTTCATTTTAACAAAATAAATTTTAAATTAATGTTTCATATATATCAAAAATAAAATTGTTAATATTCTTACATCTTTTTTGATATAAATCTTGTTTTGATTCCTTAATTTAACAAAATTTTCATATTTAGTCTGCTTATTTCAATACTTTCATCTTTGTTCTTTTTTTAATGTGCCCTCTTTTATAATGCGTATAATGTGTTAAAAATAATACTTCCTTAAATAAACAAACAAAAAACCAAAAAAATCAACCGAAAAACTTTACCACCAAATATCGAAATTGTTTGCTTTAAATGACGACTTTCAAAGAATGCTATTCGAACAAATTTATCATTGCATAAATGTTTTGTGCGCTACGAGGACGATTTTGGATCATTTTGGATGGTCGATGACAATGAGTTTGTTAAGCGACGTCATCTGTCAAGAGGTAGACCCCGAAAATATGAGCCATCATCGCCGCCGAACTCACAAAATGGTGCTACAGGAGCACCATCTAGTGGTGGTAGCAGTGGCGGCGGCGGTGTTGGTACACATTTAACAACCACCATTGGAGACATCATTGGCAATAATAATGAAAGCAACTACCACCCACAGGCAATGGGCAATGACAATAGCGATATGACTGACATTGGCGGCGGCGGAAGCAGCAATAGAATTGACGGAAGATCTTCCTCTTCAGCAAGTGATCGCGATCGGGATTTGTGTCGAAAAAATATCAGCGATATTGGTACTGGTGGTAGTGGAAGTAATAATGACATTAGCAGTGGAATCAGTAGGACGGGAAGTAGATATAATATGATTGGTGGTGGATATTTACCATGCAACTATCAGTCGCAGTAAGAATGGAATGTTTTTGTCGCCTTTTTTTTGTTTAAATATATTTTTTTATTAATTGTGCTATGTTATTACCTATAACTGAAAAAAAATTTGGGCGTCTTAAAATTACTTCCTTTGGTAAGTTTTTTTTTAATAAAATAAATGAAGAATTCTCAAATGAATGGTTGTTTTACAAATATTTCAAGACATCATTCTTACACTCATAGATTTTTTTGTTATTTGCATACAAATGAAAACAAGCTTCCAATAAATAAATGATAATAACTTCGTTGATAATTATTTCAAAATTATCTCATTTCCCATACAAATTCACATTGACAAATAAGATCATTTAAACCTGTTTGGAAACTAGAAATTTTCACCAAGTGTCATAAACTTGGGTTTTTTTGTTTTTTAAATATTTATTGCTTTTCAATAAATTTTAAAATGCGGTTGCACCAAAAAAATTTATTTCTGAAATCAAATAAACGAAACAATAAATTAAATTTTCCTTCAGATAGATTTTTAATGTCATTCTTAAATAAAATACACCATCTCACTGATTTTATTCAAACATACATATATCATCGACTTCGTTAATAAAAATGGAGCGCTACACGAATGAACAACGCATTCTGATTGTAAAATTGTTTTACCAAAATGGCAAAAGTTCGCAAATTGCGATCAATTTGGGGTTACAATAATGCTCCAAAAGAGTCAACTGTGAAGCGATTAATGAAAAATTTACTGAAACTGGGTCTGTTACTGATGTAAAGACAATAACGCGCCTTCGACCAGGTCGATCGACCGAAAATATCGCAGCAGTACAGTCAATGGTGTTCGGTATCGTGAAATGATAACCAATTTTTTCGTGCCTAGAATTGAAAAAATGAATGTGGAGGGCATGCGGTTTCAACAAGACGGCGCCACATCTCATACAGCCAGAGAAACAATTCAATTGCTGATCAATCATTTCCCGGTCGTGTTATTTCGCGTTTTGGCAAGAGTATGATAACCGGGGCGCCGAGAAATGATAACGGATTTTTGTAGAACATGGCATATTTTTTAAATTGCCCCTACCGCCTAAACGGGGGGAGATAGACCCCCCTCCCGTAGTAAAAAATGCTTGTATTAACGTGTTTTACAAAAATCCGTTATCATTTCTCGGCGCCCCGGTTATCATACTCTCCCCCGCGTTTTTGAAACCAGAATTGGCCACCTAGATCGTGCGATTTAACACCATTGGACTTTTTTCTTTGGGTTTTTTTTAAGTCGATGGTTTATGCGAATAAGCCTTAAAAGAGGAAATTGGACGCTGCATTAATGAAATACCGCAGCATTTATGCAAAACGGTCATTGAAAATTTCAATAAAAGATCGCGTATGTGCCAGCAAAGCCGCGGCGGCCATCTGCCCGATGTGTTGTTCCATACATAACCTCATCCTGTCTACTTTACGATATAATAAAGAATTCACGATTTTTTTTAATATCTCCGTTTTATTTAAAATTTAAATCTTGCGTTTTTGTTGGGACACCCTTTATAACTCCAAAAGTACTTAGCCGCCCTATCAATATGGACATTGGACAGGCCTATGAGACATTCAATTTCGATTTGCTGCTGTTAAAGAATCATTCAATAAACGTGTCCTTTTTTCGTTGAGGTTTTGTTTTTGAAATAACATTGGGAGTTTTCATTTGGAAATTTATTTGCAGCAAAATTTTGCTTTAACAATAACAAAATATTGTGGGTAGAGCTGGTAGTGTGATGATGATGACATATTGTTTACAAAAAATCAAAACAACAGCATAGACGAAAATGTTTTCATAACAAGTCTGTAAACACAAATAAAATATGACTCGGAAGTGTTGTTGTATGTATTTGTTAGCAAAATTGTTTAATTTATTTTAAAGACTTCTTAGTAGACTATAAGGTCTGCATGAATTTGTTTATTTGGAGGTGACAATTCGTAAATTTTTAAGATTTTGAAAAAAAAAAAACCTAGGCACATTTTTTAATACAAATGGAGAACTAATTAATTATTTAATTAATTTTTACATTAAGTATAGGGTAAGTTCGGGCTTATGGCGCACCTAACGAAAATCTGAAATAACTTTATAATGATCAATATTTTTTAATTCAGCAATTTTTTTTTATTTAATAAGACAAAATAGGAACATAAATAAATAAAATTAAAATAGTAATTCAACAAAATAAATAAAATTAATTCAAAAAAGGCTTAAAAAAACCATATTGCCCTACATGCGGGCAATATGGCGCAGAAATTTTATTTTTGATTTGAACGCCCACATTGATCACATGTGTTCTTAAATCCAGTGCAGGAGTCGTGGGACCACAAAAGACACACTGCATCCAATCGTCCTTTTTTGTTGTAATTGTGTAGTCTTCTTCTTCTTTTGCACCTTCTCAATAGCAGCAAGTAAATGGCTCGAATCCCTTTTTTGTTGGGTGGATATTTGGCATTTCTAAAATAATTGTGGATTATTTAAACATGCACTTTGTATCTATCATAACATAGCTATGCAACACGTGCAGAAATAAAAAAACTAGAAGAGACGAAGAGATCAAGGTATGAAACTACACTTTATATAAAAACTTCATAAGGGCATTATGGCGCACTCACGCCATAATGCCCTCATAGCATATGTGCCATATTACCCGAAAACACTTATTCAAAACACATCAACAAAAAAACCTAAGATCTCTTTTCGTTTCAAATATTTCCCGTTACACAATAAAACTGAAACTATGTTCTGCATTTTGCTCTTTACATCGAACACCTGTGTTGTCTACTTACCGAGAAACACGAATTTGAAAATAAAGCGAAATTAAAAAACACACAAAAAACGCAGCGATTTTTTTTAAGTTTTTTTTTTCTTCTCTGAATCTCGTCGCATCGATGACCGATGTTCACTGGACACGTGTTAAGGAAAGACTGATATGTTTGCATTGTTTTTATTTAAATTAGAATTTTGGAACTATGACATTTGAGTGGTGCGCCATAATGCCCGGTGCGCCATAATGCCCGAACTTACCCTACTTCTTTTATTGACATTTCCACATTTAATTTTTATATTAAAATCTATGACAAAATTATAACAGAACTTCATTGATCGATTATTTAATTCCGTCCTCTTAAAGAACAGTATAATTATGACATTATTCATTATTTCATTTATTTGCCAATCGGTTTGGTAACTTGAAATTTCACCAAATTTCACTAGCTTGGATTTTTGTTCGTATAAAATTTGACAGTAAATTTAAAAAATTTGTACAAATTCATGATAGCTTCCCTTACATGATGTTACTCGTACCTGGAGTAAAAAGTAATGACTCATATTAAAGGCAGCTTACTATACGAGTATGCATGTATAATTTTTAAGATGAAGCAACCATTTATTTTATTCTGATATTTTTAGAATTTAAAAAAATTACATTTAGATACATTGCTCAGTAGTATTGTACCGAACTTACATTGCAAACAAGGTAAGATTTTTGGTTATTCTTTTTTTTTTTCATTCTATGTTTGTACTGATAATTATGATTGCTCAATGTTTCCAACAATTTTTTTTAACTAATTAAACTCTTACTTCGTTTTTATAATATTTTAAAATAATACTTTTAAATTTGCATATACTATTCTCAACACTTCAATTTTTTTATATAAATTTTTTTTTAAGCTTAATTTTTTTCTTAAGAACTTCTCTTTATTAAAAATTAAACTTAATAATTTCTTATAACATAAAAATTCCGTACATTGAAAAATATAATTAAATTAAACAAAAGAAAGACATTGTTATTTAAGAATCATCAATTGATTTTTCTTTCTCCTGAGAAATTCCATATTAAACAGATTAATTTTTGAAAGTTTCAATTTTACAAATCATGAAATGTAGTGTGACAATTTGAAAAAGTATTACCAAGAAGGTAATTGTTTTCCAAAATTCAAACTTTTCACAATTCCAACTTTCGGTTATACCTACATAAAAAAACACAGACTTTTATTTTCGCAAAAAAATTAACGAAATTAAGTTAAATATTATTTTATTTAAAGGTGGAGGACAAATAAAGAAAATAGAAAGATGATTCTTTGAATAATGCAATGTGAATATTTATTAATGATACCCAAGCAAATATTATATTCAATTTCTATTAAATAGGAGTGCATCTCATGAATCAATGTCGAGTTCCCCCACTTATGGAAATGGAAATTTTTCACCAAGCTTACAGGTAAATATTTTTTAAATAATAATTCAATATGTGGTATTCTTTGTCGGTTATAACTTATCTTAAAGTGTGTTTTTTAAACATGAAACTTTCTACGATTTTATAAATTGATAAAAGTTGAAACGACAAAAAAAACAAAGTGCATAAATTTCTTTTAAAAAGATGTTGGTTGTTGATGGGTGTTGCTTGTACTATACATATGTACCTACATATTTCTGGTTTTTATTTTGAAATTATGTTATGTTTGATATGACGAATAATCAATAGCTTATCGAAATATGTATTTAATTTAACAAATTTTTTTAATAACACGCAAATTTTTTGCAAAATCTAGACTAGTTAGTATTTTCCATAATATAGTCAATGATGTTTACTTTTCCAAATTTATCCTTTTTTACAATACATGTTACAAAAGATCCAATACCAAACAGATCTATGACCGTCGCGTTCTTTCCGATAGATACGGTACTTTCAAAGCTGCATTATTTGTATGTTATCGATACTTGTTTGGAAAATATCGGACTAGGCCAAAAAGAAAATCAATAATAATATGTGCTGGCGACAATATTATTAAAACCTATTTCAAAGTAGAATTTGAGTTTTAATTGAATGTTTATCCTTTTTTCTCCATATTTATTACCTCAGTTAAAAAATTACCTAAAAAACACGCATCTACTAGTTACATTAAGGCCCTCATTATGAATAGCGAATCGAAGGTTCGATTCAAAGCGAACGTTCCGGAAATCCAAGGTGTCGGAATATAAGGAAAAACCAACTTCGATGTTCGGCTACTTGCTGAGGCGCCAAAAGGAATTTTTTGCTGCGTTTCTTTCTGTGTGGTAAAAACATGTGAAGCTAGTTTTTTTTATTGGCTTTGTGACTTTGTGACTTTGTGTTCATTCGATTTGTGATGTGACCGTTGTTGAGATCGGACGTTCTTTTTGGTGCTCTCCTGTTTTCTCTGAGTTTTTTTCATTGAGTTTTTTTTTCGGTGATTTCAATTCGAGTGCTTCAAGTGTTTTGGGTGCGATTGTATCGTGGTGAAGTATATTTTCTTGGTTTTCCTAAAGTGGTTAATTATTTTTGAATTAATTGTTAATTATTGATAATAATTGATAAACTAGTTGTGAAAGTCAATCAGTTATATATCACGTGATATAATTGAGTGTTTTGGTTATTTTTTTTTTTTTTGCTTGGTTTCTCTCTTAAGAGTTATTGAGTGAGTGGCGTTGGCTTGGTGAGTGTTTTTCTATTTATTTTTTACTTTTCTTTTCTGATTGGTAGTTTAATTAGTTTGGCACTCATTGAGTGAGCGAAGTTTGGCATACTTGGCGCTCTCATTGAGAGTTGCGTCTGTGATTGGCTGGAGTGTTCTTTTCTTTATCCAACTTTTCAGATTGCTTTAATTTGATTGGTTGGCTTAATAGTTTGGCACTCGTTGAGTGAGCGAGGTTTGGCATACTTTACTTGGCGCTCTCATTGAGAGTTGCGTCTGTGATTGGCTGACTGTTGATTGTTCTTATTAGTTGCAGGTGATATATTGCTTGCATACTTTTAGGATCGACGCTTGCTTGTTTTGGATTTTGGTTTTTTCATTGCATACTTTTGGGTACAACTTCTGCTTGACTTTGGATTTGATTTTTCGTTGCATACTTTTGGGGAAGGACTTTGCTGATTCGATTTTATGATTTTTTTTGCATACTTCTGGGGAACGATTTTGCTTGATTGGTTTATACGTTGATTAAGGGTGGGTGTCCCTTAGAAGCAAACTCAGAACTCATGTAAATACATTTGAATGTATTCTATAAGCTAACTTCTCTCTTGTGCAATACTTTTCTCAGAGCCAGATAATGCCAGCCACAGAGACATATGGGTATGGTATGCATCAGCAGACAGAGGCACACAAGCGCACAAAGGCATACGTACATATTACATATTTATTGCCAGAGCCTGTTGTGCTGAGACATGAGAGATGAGTCTGACCGACACGCGACGCGACGGCCGGTGGCTATGACATAGGCACGGCGCGAATGATGTTTTTTTAAGTTTTTTTTTTTTGCTATAGGTAGGTAGTTGTTTTGTTTTTTGGATGTTACGAGTATGTCATACTATGAGAAATGAGAAAAGTAATATACATAATATGAATAAGCGACAAAAAACGATATACATAATGCTAGAGAGGGGTTTTCGGTTTGGTGGCGGTGGATATTTTTATTTGTTGTAGATATCTACCTACATATTTTTTTGTTCGTTATGATATGATCTTCTAATTTAAAAAAAAATATTCATTATTATTTATGTAGGTATTATGTAAAATGTAAGTTTTCTTTTGAGAATTTTTTGAAAGAACATTTCACTTACCGGCTCATTCATACGGTTGTATTGCAGGTTGGAATATAATTAGGAAAATTGTACGGAATTGTAAATTTTGACAGTGAGTAGCAACCTAGGCAGGTAAGACATGATTTTTAGAAATTTATTCAAATTATAGGTACCTAACTAGAGTAAAATAAGTTTAAGTTTTTGTATGGGTCGAGAAACTACCTAGGTATGTATGTTCTATACGGGAAGGGCTAGGTACCTATATAGTTGATATTTTTTTTAAAATAAGGTAGGTACAGTACACATCATAAAATGCTGAAGAGCAAGATATTTTTTTTTTTAATTTTGGAGTGATTTTTGAAAGGTTTCAACTATGTATTTAAATTATGGTAAAATTAAAACAAAATAAAAATAATTTCAAACGTCTTCTTTTAAAATATTAAAAAAAAAAAACAATTTTTACAGACATTGCCGGCACAGGTATGGAAAATAACGGGATATAATTTTGTCATTGTTCAAATGTGTTTTTTTCTTTTATCATTGATATCCCAAAATCTAATGATCATACAAAAAAATAGAACTCACTGTTTTGAAAACGACCTAAATTATGTATACTAGATTCTTACGTATATGTATGCATATTTTGGCGCCATCCACTTGACATTATTAATTGCACATATCTGAAGGTATTACCCTCCCAGTGAAATGCAAACTGCATTCAATCACACAATAATAATGTTAATCAAATCTATCGCTATACCTACTCAAAATTAAATTCTCCACCAACGATATCAAGCATTTCAATCATTCATCATTCAATTACACTATTTTACAGAAACTATCGAAGAAAAAACAATACAAAATGACTTGTATACCTATATATGTATATGTATACATATTTCTTTTCGCAAAACAAACAAATGACCCAACCAATGAGTATAAATGTATACACATAAGTATATATAGGTACCTATACTGCACAATATTCAACCAAAAATCCTGCTTCGATCCGACCACAAGAAGTGAACACAAACTTCCATCAACCATCAAGTCTACGAGTTACAATTTGAACAAAGAAAAAAAAACAGGACATAGGTATATAATTATCTACCTAATTTTTCAAACTTCTGAGTTTTATATCTAAAGAACGATCATATCCATCGCGAAATCATGAATCGCGATAACAAAATACAATGTGTAACAAGCTACAAGTAACTTGCCCAACCTAAAAAAATCAAATTCTTCTGCATGTGGCTGCATGAATCATGACCTTGCATCAAATATATCTAGAAAAAAAATTATTTCTAACAGCAGGTTTTTTTACATTTTCTAATAATTATAAGATGACGGGTAAGAAAATAAAAATAAAAAAAAACTTAGCCAAGCACAAAAAAAAAACAAGACAAAATATATGTGAGAGCGAACGGGCGGGCGAAATTTATTTGCAAAGAGATAGAAATTCTCTTCTTTAGCGCTGATATTGCAGTGGAATTTTGTGGAACTACAACTTCTTTGTGTGCGTGTGCAAGGAATTTTTTTATTAAAAAATGCAAAATAGACGTCTTTTCTAAGAATAAAATTAAATAAATAGTAAGCGGAAAAATTATTTTTTTTTTGAAAAGTGGATAAACAAAATACCAGAAAAAAAATAAAAAAAATATGCCAGAATTCTATTGCCAGTCGTTCTCTTACAATGGTATTACAAATATTGTCATATTGAATTGCATTTTGAAATATATCCTATGAGTTTTTTTTTCAAAACCGAGACTTTTTTCAGAATATATGAATCTTTCATAAAAAATTATTCACAAAAATTAAAAAATATAATTCTAAAAGCCCCTGTGCAAACCAGAAAATTTTAAGAAAAAAAAAGTGTTTTTTTTACTTTTTGTTAAAAAAAAAAAAAAAAAAAATTGAAAAAATTGAAAAAAAAGTTAAGTAATTACACACCTATTTATTGGCTTTGTAAAAAAGATAGTTTGACTTCTTTATCTTTTATACTTATTAAGTTATATCCAGTAAAACATTCATACCACTTAGTAAATTTCCTTCATTTTTCATGGGTTTTTAAGATTTTTTTTGGAATTAAATAAAAAAAATAAAAAAAAAATAAAACCGATACTCATCTTGCAGATATATTTTCTTAAGAAAAAAAAATAAAAAAAATGTATTTACTATATGCCCCATCATATTTGCAAGCACTCTACAATTTTTTTTTGATTTTTCCATCTAATTTTTAGGTCCAATTTTAATTTTTTTTTTTTAAAGCTCCTGAAATATTTTACCCATCCTATTTCCTATCGATATCCGTTTATTTCATTAAAATATTCGGAAAAGTGTGAACGCTATACGACTTAGCGCAAAACTCTAACCTATTTTTTCATGGGACACTCACCCTTAATGAGTATGAGTAAGTTAAGGCTTATTTTGGCCTCGCGTCTGACCTTGGGAGTGACGATGAGCCTCAGCTAACTGATGGAAACAAGAAGCTGGCTGTAGACAGGCTTAAGTTTATGAAAACTAACACTGTTTCAACCGCTACTGTTGCTACTGTCTCTCGTAAGAAATCTAAGAGGACGAATAAGAAGACTGTTAAGAAGTCAGGTGATTTATTGTCATCTGACTCCATGGATGTTGATGCCGATAAGGCATCCAAGAGGAAAATTGACTCTGTTGCTAAGGAATCTTCTGGCTCTGGCCAGGGCGCATCTAAGGTTGCTCATTTTGTGAATGAGTCTCCTGCAATTGCTGTTCCTGTTGGTGTTATTGATTTGGCAAGTCCGTTTGTTCCGCCTGGTCTGTGTCCGTCCGGTCCATCTGGTCCGTCCGGTCCATCTGGTCCATCCATTCCGGATTCTTCTGCTGTTTCTGTTGCCGATCCATCTGTTTTACCCGTTGCCCCTTCTACTGTCGGTCCGTCTGGGCCATCTGTTCTGTCCGCTGCTGATCCTGTTGCATCTATGCCTTCTCTTGTTTCATCTGTTCCGTCTGTTACTTCTGCTATAATAATAGGAGGAAGGTGATGGTCTTTGGTGTGGAAAAAAGGTTGTCCCCTGATGACTTCCTCAGCGATTTGCGTCGGCTGAATCTGGCCAATATAGATGAGGTCGACTTCCAAAAGGATGTTAGAATACTCAACCCCTGGGTTGTTGAGGATGGTAAACTAACTGTTGCGTTGTCATGTGCTCCCAATGTTGCTGAATGTTTAGTTAAAAATGGTAGATGTTATGTTAAACACTTTTCGTTCATGGTAAGGGAAGCTCCCTTAGTACGACACTGCTATAGATGTCTAGGTATGGATCATACGACTGGCCAGTGTAGGCATGGCAGTCTGGTTTGCAGGCGTTGTGGCCAATCGGGTCACTCTTTTCGCGATTGCGACGGTGTTATTCATTGTCGCGACTGCGATTTTAGAGGCAATCCGGCTGGTCACTTTATGATGACTCCAGACTGCCCGTTTATGCGGCAGCTCTCGCGCGTGCTGGGGCCAGACAATAAAAATGATGACGACAAAAATTATCCAGCATAACTGTCGGGGTGACCGTACAGTTATGTATGAATTGGGGCATATTATGTGCAATATTGGATGTAGTTTTGCTATGTTACAGGAACCCTATCTTGTTAAAGGACGGGTAAGGGGCCTGCCTGTTCATATGCGTTCATTCCCCAGCAGTAATGGTTTAGCTGCTGTTGTTGTGAGTGACGCTTACAGCTCTTGCTCCATCATGGACTGTAGTGAGTGGGGGGTGTGTGTCAATGTTGAGGGCGACTTTGGTAGACTGTTTTTATGCAGTCTATATTTTAAGTTCGCTCTTGACATTGAACCATACCTGACATACATTGATGGTCTGGTTAGAAGGTTTGGGAGTGTCCCTATTATATTTGGCATCGATGCCAATGCGGTCTCCCCATTATGGTTCAGTAAGATGTCTTACCGTAGCTCTGAGCAACGTAGTGCTGCTAGAGGCCTACTTCTCAGAGACCTTATTGTGGCTAATCGGCTGGGTGTTCTTAATGAGCCCAGCGATCTATATACTTTTGATGGACCGATGGGACGGAGTGACATTGATGTGACTCTTGTCAACACTGCTGGCTTGAGGGATTTTACCAATTGACGACAAAGTCAAGTTTGTGCATGCATGTGTTTGTGATGTCAACGATTTGCTCTTTGAAAGAAGCCATAGGGTTATTCCTAGGCGAGTTAAGTGGTGGTCTCAGGAGCTTACTATATTAAAGCTCAGTGTAAAGAGGCTGCGTAGGCGTTTTCAAGATCTGAGACGTGTTAATTCGGTGTTCGTTGTACAGGCTAGGCAAGCTTTTAGTCTGGCCCAGTCCAATTATGAAAAATTGCTTGCTCAAACCAAATTTGAGCACTGGAAATCATTTGCTGCTGAGCATCGTAATGACCCATGGGGTCTTCTATATCGTTCTAGTAGGAAAGGTGATCCGCAGCATCTGGGTCCTATTGTTGTAGACGGTACGGAGCATACTACTTGGGATGGTTGTATGAGTGCTCTCATGAATTCCTTCTTCCCAAGAGCTGGCTCCTCATCTGACCGTGATGACGTCCGCGCATTTACATCTGCGCCTATGGTAACTGAAGGTGAAATTAATTCTAGCATGTATAAATTACGTACCAAAAAGTCTCCTGGGATTGATGGTATTACTGGAGAAATGGTTAAAGCCGTTTGGAGAGCTGTGCCGGAATATGTAATAGCAATGTATGAGGATTGTTTTAGTGTAGGCTACTTCCCTACCGAGTGGAAGAAGGCCAAGCTTGTGGTTCTTTTAAAATCAGGCAACAAGATAAGAACTGATCCACGTTCATATCGTGGAATCCGCTTGCTTCCGGTTTTTGGTAAGGTTTTGGAGAGAATTATGGTCGATAGATTGTTTGACCAAATTTCACATTCCTCCACCTTTCAATTTGGTTTTAAGCATGGTAAAGGTGTCGATGATGCATGGTTGCATGTTAAGGACACTGTCTCCTTGTCCAGTAATAAATATGTTTTAGGTATATTTATTGATTTTAAAGGAGCTTTTGATTACTTGTATTGGTCAAAGGTTTTACAAAGACTTGCTGGCATCAATTGCAATGAGCTTTCTCTATGGAAGAGTTATTTCTCTAATCGTAGTGTTTGTTCCTCTTGTCCGTTTAGTTATGTCTTCGTTAGTGTTGTCAGAGGTTGCCCTCAAGGTTCCATTGCTGGACCATTCATATGGAATTTTATGATGGATTCATTGCTGGAGCGTCTGGCATCTATTGAATTTTGTAAGTGCTCCGCTTATGCCGATGATCTTTTGGTGCTCATTGAAGGTCAGTCCCGTGCTGAACTGGAAACTAGAGGTGCAGATGTCTCTGAGTGGATGTCTCTCTTGAGAAAACTTCCATCATGTTGTTGAAGGGTAAACTGTCTCATAGCCGTCATCCGACTGTCAGGTATCATGGTAAGAGCTTCTATTATGTGACTCAAATCAGGTATCTTGGTATAAATGTCGGTGAAAGGCTTAACTTTGTGCCCCATGTAGCGCATAATAAAGATAAGCTATTGTCCCCACCTTTAGTCGCGTTCTCAAAGCTAAATGGGAATTCTCCTTGCATGCTACGCGTGTTATATGTCGTAGTGTTTTTGTTGCCTGTGTTTCTTTTGGATCTGCTAAATGGTGTGATGTTGTCAACTCGGATTGTGTTAGAAAGAAAATTCTTTCATGTCAAAGGATTATTCTTTTGGGCTCAATTCGTGCCTGCCGTGCAGTGTCTACGAATGCGCTTCAAGTTTTAGCCGGAATGCCTCCCCTTGATTTAGAAGTCATACGTGTGGGCATAAATGGTAGACTGAAACGTCACAGGGCTTTGCATAAAATTGCATGGCATGAATGTCATAATGCTCTTGACATGAGTCGTAATGATATTAAGCGGCTGTCAAATGACTGTATGATGTCTAGATGGCAGTCTCGCTGAAATGATAGTTTTAATGGAAGAGTTACGTATGCTTTCCTCCCTGATGTTGTGTTCGCGTCTAGTCGGATCTTTTTCGATATGTCAATGCATGCGAGCTTTCTATTAACTGGTCATGGTTCGTTTAATGCTTTCTTGCATGTTAGGACCTTGGCTGTGTCTTTTGAGTGTTCGTGTGGTTCGCCTGTTGAAGATTCGTTTCATGTTCTTGTTCATTATATTAAATATAGTCACTTTAGAGATCTTCCTAGTATGGGTATTGCATGTGTTGAGGGTGTCTGGAACTTCAGTTGTGTCCTTTCTTCAAGGGAGACGTTTGAAGCTTTTTCTGGCTTTGCCAAGCGGGCCTTCGAGCTGCGAGGGCAATTATAGTTTTTGTCCTGTTTTCTTGCTGTAAATTAAGTGGTTCTCCTGTTTTCTGATTCTTGTTGGCTGTAAGGCTTTCTAAGCCTGACTGTTCTTGGTCAGAGCAGGGCTCTAGTGTGTGTGCGGTTATGATTTTTCTTGGTGCATGTAATTCTGTGTTGGTGTTATCCCTTGTGTTTCTTGTTGTTGCTGCAGGCGAGATTGGAATGCTTGCATATCCCATCTTGACCTTGTTATGCTTCAAGATGCACACTCCTGTTCATACCATAGCATGCTTTATTGTTGATGCCTTATGTCCTAGTTCTTGACTTAGTGACATCTGGATTAATTTTATGACGTGTTGTTTATGAGGTTAGGGTGCCTAGCGCATGTTTTGCATGTTACTGATTCTGCACATTGTGTAGCGATCTTGATATTCATAGCGTCCGATGCTCATGCATGAACTGTCTGGTTTACTTGCATGATGTCTGTGTTTGCGTAGTTAGAATTTGCTTTTTTTTTGGTTGTTGCTTGTGGTAATCACCTTACCCTTGTATGCCCTATTAAAGTGTTAACTTGCTCGTTTTACTTAAGTTTTTCCTTGCTGCAGGTTTTCAAATAGGTATACTAGATAATGTTATGTTCTAATTGTGTTAAATTGTATTGTTGTGGCATCTGGCTGTTGATTTATGATTAATAGTCAGTTGTGTTGTGCGAGGTATTTTATGTACCTAATTATATATATCTTACGGCTCCGGGGATTTGCCTGTCCTCAATCTTCGTGAGTTGTTTGATTAAATAATAGTACTGGCTCCCAGGGCGTTGCAGCGTCTAACCAGTAGACTAAAAAGTAATAATACAAAAAAGTCTAGCGTGACCGGACAGCGAAGTTTACATTAAATGTAATCATCCGGTAGCACGGGAGATAGATTAGCCCACAGGCTTCGGCCTGGTTTATCTATTGAGGATGGCCCCTTCGGGGAGATCGTGCTGGATGTGGTTATGGCAAAATCGTGCCAGCAATTGGTATCCACATCTACCTGTTGGGTTCGGGTACAAGAAGTGCAGATAAACTTCGCTCCTGAGCAAGGTGTGTGATCGTGCTACAAAACGTGAACTAAATTGCTACAGGGGATATAAAATTCCTCTGGGTGGTGGTCAACACTTAATTTGACTCCGTTATTGTGGGTAGGCCCGCCGTGGGGTGGACCGTAAAGGTAGGTACTCACGTAAAACTTGACTTATCTGTCTTTGTGTTCTTCGCATAAGATTCTCTTCAAGCTTTTATTTCTTTTTTGAGCTTCCTTTTCTTCGGTGTCAAGTTGGAAGAAGAGATCAACGGATGAGACCAGTACTCGATTTAGAAACATTTTTTTAACCTAAATAGATTTAACCTAAATATACTTATACCAAATTTTTATGCTACCAATAAACTTACGCTTTGCCTCGAAGTATCAGCATTTGATTCAGCACTGTTAATGCTTGATGGACAAGGCGCAAACATACTAACTTCTAGAGGCAGATCTTTCGGTTGCAGCACTTGGAAACAAATTTCTCCCAATGCAGATGCATCTGATTCCACTACGACACATCCAATGCCAATATTTTGGGTGCTTGTCGGAGACAATACTTGAATTTCAACTTCTTCAAACATCCCTAGTGATGAGTTGGGCTCCTCCACGTTTTCCATGTCACTATTATCATTTAAAATAAGGATCCAAAGATATCAAATTTATTAGAACTACACGTTTTTGCTAATCTTGTGAGATTTTTAAACTATGTTCAGATAAAAATGGCATTGCAGAAGGAAAAAGTAATTTTTTTTTCCTGGAGCAGATTCATTCTTGATTTCATCCAACTCAAGGAAAATGTCCATTTGCATAAAAGTGAATTGTGAAGACATTGAGACTCATACTAAACTCTGTGAAACACTTAGGTCAAGAGATTGGCAGTTTTTTCTCATGATTAACCTCAGCAAGGTCTTTCAAAGTCATGCTTTATGGCTTACATGAATTAAACATTGATATAATTCAAAAGGAACTATTATCGCTAGGTTTGAAATGCATTAACGTAAAAATTAGCAAAAAGGAGTATGAAAACTTCATAGATATATTCTATCTTGTGTATCTTGAGTGTGGCTCCATTAAGTTAAATGATCTGAAGAAACAGTGTAAATCAATATTCAAAACGCAAGATAAATGGGACTTTGCTCGAAGGCAGAAAATCAAACTCACACAGTGTTATAACTGCCAAATGTATGATCACGGGGAAAAAAACTGTGCCAACTGTGCAGAAAATCATGAAACAAAAAATTGTAAATCAATTAAGTGTGCAAACTGCAACGAAGCTCATAAGGCCAATGACCCGATCTGCATCAGCCGACAAAGCTTCTTTAAAATTCGGGAGAAATAATTGTCTATGCGAAATAGAACACACGCAAAGGTGACGACAAGAGATGTGTACCAACAACATACTTCGTATATCCCAAAACAATGAGCTTTTTTCGATGGAAGAAATCAATTCACTAACAGCAGAGATGATAACATTGCTTAGCGGATGCAATACTAAAGCTGATCAGTTCAACACGATTGCACAATTAGCTATTAAGTATTTATATTCAGGTAAATAATTATATTAGGTAGCTTTAAGGTTAATTTTAATTAGTGGAATGCTAGAAGCATTTGGAATAAAAAGTTGGAATATTTTGCTTTTTTAAGTGATGTTAGTTTAATAAGTGAAACTTGGTAAGATATTAATGAAAATTTATCTAATAGAAACTATGAATGTTATCGTTTAGATAGAGAAGAGAGAGGTGGGGGCGGCTTTGCCGTGGTAATTAAAAAAACGATTAAGCATAAAATGATAAATGATTCTATGGGACAAATCTTCTTTCGTACTCGTGCTGTGGCGAGGGTCGTAAAAGATCTCAACATTCATAAATCCGCTGGTCCGGATGGTATTCCCTCCATTGTTTTTTTTTTTTAATATTTATAGCAACAAACACACACAGGGAGAGAGGGGAGAAGGCCCCTCTCACCTCCATCAGTTTGTTTAACTTTATTAGCTTAATACAAGCAATCAACTTAAAAATAACTTAACTAACTTAAGACTAACATAAATTCTTAAAAACTAGGAAATTTTCGGTTATGGTTAGAAAGGGATGATTTGAGTCTGGATTTGCTTAAATGGAAGTCGAATAGGTTGGAAACACTGTTTGAAGTGCGTAGCATACGTGTCATAGGTTCATTGCTACCATAATTGGTACGATGAAATTTTATCTGAAAGAGAGGTATGGATCGGAGATTATTGGAATTAGTTTGGATGGAGATTTTTTGGAGAAGAGAAGGACAGTCAATATTTCCAGTTAGGAGTTGATGGGTGAAAACAACGTCAGCCACCCTACGGCGGTATTCAAGAGATTCCATGTGAATTAATTTTAAACGATGTTCATAGGGAGGTAGGTTATACGGATCAGACCAAGGTAGGCCTCGGAGGGCAAAACGAAGAAATCGACGTTGAACGGCTTCAATTCGCTGGGAGTGACTAATGTAAGAGGGTGACCAGACTTGACTTGCATATTCGAGCAGTGGCCTAACAAAAGTGGTGTAGAGAGATTTAGTGACATAGGGATCGAGGAATTCCTTGGACCATCGTTTTACAAAGCCGAGTGCAGAGTTAGCTCTCTTAATGGATGTATCAATGTGAGAGCGAAAGTTCAGTTCTCTATCACAAATTATCCCTAGATCATTAAGAGAGTCAACCGAGCGAACAGGCATATTATTTATAAAATACGTTCTAGGAAGGAGTTTAAAGCGCTTACGTGAGTAGGTGATAGCTTGACACTTGTTAACATTGAGTTCCAGAAAGTTTTTAAGGCACCATGTCGAAAATTTGTTGAGATCATTTTGTAGTAGAAGCGAGTCGCTAGGGGATGAGATGCACCTAAATATTTTCTTATCATCTGCATAGACAGATATAAGAGATTCTTTTATGATACAGTCAACATCGTTAATGGTCAAAATGAAAATCAATGGGCCAAGGTGGCTTCCCTGCGGTACACCGGAAGTTGCAAGGATGGGATCAGATTCAGAGGATCTAAAGATAACTCTATACTGACGATCATTTAAGTAGGACTGTATCCAAGAAACGAAACTGGGTTGAAATCCTAAGGCATTTAACTTGAAAAGGATCAGAGAATGAGAGATTTTGTCAAATGCTTTGCTTAGGTCGGTTGCAATTACATCAACCTCACAGCCGTTTTCAAGAGAGCATAGGGTTCCAGAAACAAATTCAATCAAATTAGTGGTTGTAGACCTACCTTTGACGAAGCCATGTTGATTTGGGGATACTAAATGCTTGCAGTGGAAAAGCATTGTATCATAGACAATACTTTCAAAGAGCTTAGGGATGCAAGACAACTTAGCTATAGGGCGGTAGTTTGAGATTTCTTTCTTGGGGCCTTTTTTATGGATGGGGATTATAAAAGAGTTTTTCCAATGAGAAGGAAAAACTCCAAGTGAGAGTGAAAGTTTGAATAAAGCTGTCAAGGGTTTTGCTAAGTGTAAGCAGCACTTTTTCAAAATTATAGCGGGGACACCATCAGGACCAGCGGAGTAATCATCTTTGAGAATATTAATATTGTCTTCCACTATGCTCAATGATATACTTATGGAGTTTAAGGATGTTTGGGGGCAAGATTTTAGGTATGAAAAATATTCTAAATCAGGTTGTGAGTCAGTAACAGAGAAAGATTGGCGAAAGAATTGGGCAAACAAATTAGCAACAATTTTCGGATCATCGGAGCCAGAGCCCAGATAAGTTAATGTTGAAGGGTAGCTATCAGACTTTCTTTTAGCATTGATGAAATGAAAGAATCTTTTGGGATCTGTTATAATACAAGTTTGCATTCGATTTAAGTAATCTTGGTAGAGGGAATCGCAAAGTTCAGAAAATTGAGAGTTGGTGTACTGATAACTTAACAAATCAAAGTCAGAGCGGGATGTCAGGTAAATCCGCCATAATTTGTTCCTCTTATTTCTTAAAGACCGTAGATCACTATTGTACCATGGGGGGGATGAAGAAGTACTCTTTTTTTGAACCATAGGAACAGATTGAGTAAGACAGTAAAAAACATTAGAATAGAAAGTGGAAACTGCGGCGTCGATGTCAGCGGTAAGAGCGATGGTATTAAAGTCAACAGAACTAAGCAAGCTGTTAAGCTTAGGGAAGTTTGCCTTACGAAAATAAATGCAAGTGGATTTTCGGATAAATTGGCCTTGTGGGAAGAGTCGTAAGAAAAGGTTAGGAAAAGGGGGGGATGGTAAGAGTCTAATTTAGAGAGTAGATGATCGCTAGCTGAAACCACTAAGAGGTGTTCTTCAACGCTGGCAAAACCCCTGCGTAAGCTTTTCAATCTATCCTATTCTTCTGGGCTTGTTCCGAGCAGTTGGAAAACAGCATTTGTCCAGCCTATCCCAAAAAAAAGGAGAATCAAAAACAACTCAGTAATGACAGCTACTGAGTAGACGCGTGTTTCTTGCTTGGCAATTGTGTGTCTTTTACTCCATTTAACCTTGCCGTAAATTGATTAATAGGTAATGGTTTTCTAAATAAAGATAATAAACAGATTCTTGTTCTACCTTTTTTTTTGGGACTACAAGTGCATAATCTATTAAATAAAGCCAAAATAAATAAATCGAATTTGATATAATTTCGCACTGTGCCAATTTCGTTTGTTCTTTTGCTTGAAGATGTCAACCCCTCCTTCTCCACCTAGTTCTCGCTTGAGAGGAAGCAAATCAGGCACCCCTAGCCCCATTTCCCCACCGGCAAAGGGTACCACTAACTAAAAAGTCTCTTCAAAACTGATTCTGCCGAAGAACAATGTGGATAAGGGAGCTATAACTAACTCTCCTAAGCACAATGATTCAGCATGTTCCACATCCAAACTTAACTGCTCCGCAGACAACTTTACACCAAATATGATGGATGAAATGCTACGTAAAAAAAGTGAGTCTGTTTTAAATATCCTATCACTTGAAATAGCCAAAAAATATCTAAAAGACTCGATGAGCAAATTAATGAATTAAGCGGAACGATTGAACAAATAAATATCAAAGTTGTTAATCTTGAGTCTGCACTCAGCACCACCAACTCGGAAATCACTCAAATCAAATCTGAAATATCAAATGTCAAATTGTCACTCACCGTGGTTGACACAAAATGTGGTGTCTCCAAGACGCTCATTAACGTAAATGCATCTGAAATCTCTGACCTCAAACTAAATCTAGAGCGTGTCACCGGCGAACTTAGTGTTGTAAAAAAATCACTTTTCACACAAGAAAACCATATGGTAGCCACCGATGCTATACTTTTTGGTATTCCGCACACAGTTGATGAAAACCTCAAGTAACCGAAGTCAACAAATTTTACAAGCTGCCTTGAAGCTAAAAAAAAGTAAACAACTTTCCTCTGTTAATACTTCACGTGGATCTGTATACTGTATATGTCAAACGAAAACTGGACGAAAATGCGATACACATCGAAAACTTTGAAGACCTTGACAGCATTGCCAGCTTAAATCTTATTTAAAATCATTATTTTTTATATCCTATTTACTCATTAAGGGTATTCATGCAACGAGATAATTTTCCGCTTTGCAGAAAGATATAATTTTCCGCTTTACGTTTGCATGAGCACCCCATAAAAATTCTTGGATAAATGTGAGAAATAATCAGCTGTAACAACTAAACGTCACAAATTACTTCTCGAAACTTTATGAGGTTTATTTCTTCACTTTCTGCATCAATTTTGTGAGATAAATTTATCTGGTTTGCAGAATATTATTCCCATACAAATTTTGACAGCTCGTTTCTGCGGAGATAAAATTATCTGGTTTCCGAGGTTTATCCGAGTTTTCCACCGTTGCATGAATACCCCTATTATTCTTTTTTAAAAATAATGTTTTCTATTAATTTCATATTATTTTTGTTTTTTGTTTCTTCTTCTTTTATTCAATATCCTCTACATATTTTTTTTTTTCTCTTTTTACAATTCTTTCACTTTTCTTCTTACAGTATAACTATTGTACAAATATTATTGTGCCAGCTTCATCCACATCGTGTTTAAAAACTATTATTAAAGTCTTCAGAGGCCGTTATTCTGGACTTCATGTATGTCACATTAATGCGCAAAATCTGCTACCTAAAATCGACGAGTTTCGTGATCTTTTTGAAAATTCTTTGGTTGATGTGGTATGTGTGTCTGAAACTTGGCTCAGAGATGAATCTTTGTATATGAAAACTATAGTACTATCATGGCGAGTTTTTTTTAGGGTTGCCCGGACCCTTGTGGTGGCGCTGCAAAATGTGAGGTGTAAAATTCGATTTTGGGAGTCTTTAAGCGTCGCAAATTGGTGGTAGGGGCAAGAGGAGACTATTTTTGAATTATTGCATCCAAAAAATATCAATAAATATCGATTAAAACCTCCATAAGCTCTCCGCAAAAAAAAAGAGTAAGGGTTGCCCGCATACTTTAGATGTCGCCCCATTCGACTTCCACCATGAGAGTACTATAGTTTTCATATACAAAGGATGAATTCAATGATGTGATGGTTGGTATGAGCGGGTATCGTGTTTTTCGTTGTGACAGGGTTGGACGCATCGGTGGTGGTGTTGCAATGTATGTAATTTATAGAACTTGCCAATAACTATACTAAGATTCTCATTGGTACTGTTTATAGACCTAATAGAAATTTAAACTTCTTGCCATTCGTTGCCGAACTTGAGCACATATCTACTATGTGTCCTAACATTATTTTGTGTGGTGATTTTAACAGTAATCTTTTATCAGAAAGCTTTTTTATTGACGAAATGCGCTCACTTAGCTTACACTCTGTTAACACCACTGTTCTCACACACTTCTCTGTTCATTCCTCTTCGTTGATAGATTTGTTCCTCGTCAGTACTAAAAGTAAAGTTCTTTTCTATGATCAACTATCGGCACCTGGTTTTTCGAGGCATGATCTCTTATATCTTACCTTTGATTTTGATACCCTCCCCTCGCCACGAACCTTTAAGTACAGAAATTTCAAGAATATTAACTACCCTCTTCTTGAAGAACAAGTACTGAATATTAATTGGAATACTTTGTATTATCTTCCCTGTCCCAATAAACAAATTGAATTTATCAATTCCAAGATTCTGCAGCTCTTCAACTCGCATGTTCAACTCAAAACTAAAACTATATTAACTAATAGTACATATACCTTGGCTGTTTAGCCAAATACCTTTTCTTATGCGTCAGCGAGATTGTGCATATAATCGTTGGAAGCGCTATCGTTTGGACGAACACCGGAAAATCTATTGTTCCCTTCGTAACAAAGTGGTTCTTGAGATACGAGCAGCTAAAATACAATCGTATTCTAGTCGGCTCAATGCGTCCCTCGGTGGTACAGTTTTGTGGCAAAATGTGCATAACCTTGGCATTGGTAAACCTAAGAGTTTAAACCTTGATTTACTCGACCCCAATGTCCTTAATCATCAATTTATTTCTTCTCAACCAAATGAAAACATTCGACAGATGCCTCAAGTAGTTGAAAACCCATCTCTACCTGCCCGTTGTCCTATCTTTTGCTTCACTGCGGTAAGCTCAGGCGATGTGCTTGAAAGTATACTAAGCATAAAATCTAAGGCGGTAGGACTTGATGAAATTCATCCATCATTTTTGAAAATAATTTTGCCTATACTTCTCCCATATATTACTTATGTTTTTAATTCTGTGCTGACTACAGGTATCTTTCCCTCATATTGGAAGTTAGCTAAGGTTGTACCGGTCCCTAAAACTTCCAAAGGTAATGAGTTCAGACCAATTTCCATCCTCCCCTTTTTATCAAAGGCATTTGAAAAGGTTCTACAAAAGCAAATTAATCTTCATCTTAGTAGACATAGCCTTCTGTCCCCTAGGCAATCTGGATTCCGTCAAAATTACAGCTGTACAACTGCCGTAGTTGGTGTTTCAGAAGATAAACGTCATGCTCTCGATGATGGTCTAGTTTCTTTCTTGGTCCTATTAGATTTCTCTAAGGCCTTTCACATGGTTGACCATTCTCTCTTATGTCACAAGTTATCAGTTTTATACAATTTTTCAAAGTGTGCGGTCAGCTTATCTCATCTTATATATCGGATAGGATGCAAGCTGTGGCCATAAATTATAATTTATCCGAGTTCCTTTCTGTAAAGACTGGTGTTCCACAAGGATCCATCTTGGGACCCCTTCTCTTCTCGCTGAGCTACCAAACCTTGTAAAGCACTGTTCCATCAATTTGTATGCTGATGATGTTCACCTAGTTCTGAGTTGTTCTTTGGGAATGATTGAAAACGGTGCCTACTGTCTGAATGAAGATCTTTCTTTAACAGCAAGCTGGTCTAATAATTCCAGACGTTTATTGAATCCCAAAAAATCTAGTTGCATAGTAATCTCGAAAAAAAACTTGTAGACCTATCTTACTTTCCCTCCATCTTTCTTAACAATAACAGAATTGAATACGTTGAAACTGTTAAAAACCTGGGAGTCACCTTAACAGGAATTTAACTTGGGACAGTCACATAAATATTGCTGTTGGAAAGATAGTGGAACAAATCTGTACATCGTTTTAGAGAAAGTAAGATTATTGCACTTGATATTTCTACAGCATTTGATAAAGTTTGGCATTCTACTCTTTTATCGAAAATGCGTGTTTTTGGTATCGATAAAACCCTTCTTCGTTGTATTAATAACTTTCTTTCGAATCACTCTATATAAGTAGTATTAGACGGATTCAAGTCTGAAACCCATAACATAAATGCTGGTGTGCCACAGGGTTCCGTTTTGTCTCTGACCCTCTTCCTCATTTTCATTAATGATCTCCTGTCTGCAACTACTAATCCATTAAATTGTTTCGCTGACGATAGTACCCTTAGCTTTTCATATTCGTTTCCAGATTCACATCCCTGCTCTTCGGACGTGGAACTGAAACGGCTAAATATGACAAGTACATTCAATTCTGACTTAGACAGCATTGTACAGTATGGATTAAAAAATTGCGTAGAATTTAATTCTTCGAAAACTCAATGCTGCCTTCTGTCGTTAAAGCGAGACGTAGCCCCCCTGCCATTATCTATGAGTGGCACTTGCATCGAAGAAACTATACTTTTACGTCACTCCAATACCGGCGTAACGATTCGTGTCTCTCACTCTTTTATCGTTACTTTTACGGTAAGTGCTCAAATGAAATAGCCAGTTGCATTCCTCCCCTTAAACGATTCAACCGTAATACTCGCGCTTCCAGGAATGCTCATCAGTTTACTCTTGAACCCAACTTCGGTCGTACTGTCAAGTACAGGGATTCGTTCTTTAGCCGTACTACGCGAATGTGGAATACCCTTCACGCTCTGTCTTTCCCTCTCATTGTGATGTGACGAAATTCAAGACTAATGTTCACCGACATCTCCTTTCAAATCCCCTTCTACTTACCTAAAGCTCGCACTGTGCCTCTGACATGTAAAGGGTACATAAAATCCCCTTTAATGCGTGCTGAATTAAAAAAAAATCTTTCTTGTGATAAAAACAAAACTAATTGAAAACATTGGCTTAAAAGTACCATTTAAAAATGAGCGTTCTATAAAAAAAAATTAAAAAAAATTTCAGAAAAAAGGGTTGACTTCAGAACCGATTTACGCAAATTGATTACATTAAATGATACATATTTGATAGGTGGCGATTTTAATTGCAAGAACAGGAACTGTGTCAGAGCCAATGCATGGGGAAATATATTATCTATGATATATATATAATATATATAATATATTATCTGACTTAAACCGCATCCTACTTGTATCCCCGCAACAATAGGTCTAGTCCCTCCACCATAGACTTATTTCTTACAAATTCACCTGAATTATTCAGCCAGCCTATGGTTGAAAATGATCTAAGTTCAAATCATCTTCCAGTTATAATAAATATAAATTCAGACCCTGTGGAAAATTGTAATCAGTTTCTTGATTGTGCAAATGCTGATTTAAAAAAATATTTGAATGTATGCATCTAAAGTTGAGAAACTTCAATAAACCGAGTACAAATTATATCGGTTCTTAAGAGCATCAGTTCTTAAGAGTGTTGAACAATCCGTGCCCAAAAAAATTCAAAATCGAAATAATGGTAACTCATTTCCTGCTTATATAGTGAAGGCAATCAAAATAAGAAATAGATACAGAACCCAATGGACTAGGACCAGGGATCAATTTTTTTTCTCTGAAGTGAACAGAATGAACTTGTTCATCAAAAATTCAATCTTTCTTTTCAGAAATCAGTACAGGCCTTTTTGGAATATTATAAAGGTAGTTAAAAAGAAAAAGATTCACATCTCTTAAGTTAGGTACTTCTATCTTGATATCTAACGAAGAAAAAGCCAACGCTTTAGCCCACACGTTTTGTGCTAACAGTTTAGTTGCCAGCAACAACGCAATAAATTATCACATACATGGAATGTATTGTTAATCCATCTATTCAATTACTTAACGAAAGTGTCCTTGATGTAAGCGAAGATATATTTAGTATCTTTTGATGACGTTCAATTTATATTAAAAAATCTTAAAACTACAAAATCTCCTGAATTTGACGAAATAAATACTTAAAGAAATATAAATACTTACTTAAGAAATTTATATAACATTTGTTTTAAAACAGGGGCTAAAGTCATTCCAATACATTAACCAGGGAAGAATTCTAGTGACCCTTCAAGCTACAGACCAATTAGGTTGTTGAGTTCATTAAGTAAATGCCTAGAAAAACTTAAAAAAAAAAACAAACAAGTCTTGCACGTTGACCAATTTGATAACTTGCCACCAGAATAATTTGGCTTTAGAAGGTATCATAGTACAACCAACCAAATTGACAGAATAACAAAGCATGTTAAAAATAATTTGTCCTCAGGAAAGAGCACAGGAATGGTATTTCTTGATGTGGAAAAAGCTTTTGACACTGTCTGGCATGAGGACTTGATTCATAAACTTGTTGCTTTGAATTTTCCGTTGTATATCGTTAAAATTATATTGTCCTTTCTGTCAAATCGTACATTTAAAGTATGTGTTAACAATTGGTACACAAAAGAAAGTAATATCGTTTCGGGTGTCCCCCAAGGAACTGTTCTAGCCCCGTTTTTATATAACATATTTACCCATGATTTCCTTAAACTTCAAAATTGTGAAACTGCAATATTTGCTGATGACACATGTATTTATTCATTAGATTAAACTGGTTTTTGTATTAAAACCAACCTGCAATCTGCTCTGAATACTATTCAAATTTATTTCAACAACTGGAGAATAAAAATAAATGCTTCAAAAACACAGGCTCTTTTTAGGAAAAAAAAGGAAACCCTGTCTGCTGCCTTACAATAGGCTCCAATTAAACGGAGTAACATTAGAATGGAAATCAAGTGCAAAGTATCTTGGGGTACATTTGAATAAAACGTTGAACTTTAACTTGCACATACAGCAAACATTAAGTAAACTTAACATTGTGATAAAAAAAACTTTATCCTTTTATTAACCGGAAGTCTAAGATGAGTGTAGAAAATAAATTAATGATATATAAGTCTATCTTTCAAAGTATAATGTTCTATGATTCACCAGCCTGGGGAAATTGCGCGAAAACCCATATACAAAAATTACAAATAATGCAAAACAAGATTTTAAAAATTATGTTTGACCTTCCCTGGTACTTTTCTACAAAAGAACTTCATAGAAAAGCAAATATTGAAAAGGTTCCAGTAAGAATTTCGAAATTACAAGATCGTTATATTTTATCGTGCAATAGTTCGGATAATTATTTAATCTTAAACTTAGCTGCTTAAGGTGTTTGTAAGATTATTCTTTATTTATTAAAATATTATTTTTTTTCTTCCATTATGTTAATTTATTTTATTTAATTGTTATTTATTAATTTATTTGTTTGTTTATTTATTTACTTGTTGTTTTTTCATTATTTATTTGTTCATTTATTTATTTATTTCATCGTTATATTTATAATATTTGTTCATTTATTTATTTATTCGATGTTTCTTTATTATTTATTTGTTTATTTATTTATTTAATTATTAATTTATTAATCTATTTATTTATTTACTATTTATTAATATCTTTTTCTCTCTCCCTATCTCTCTTCCTATGGAAAAATTGCAAAAGTATTATTTAATGAAGGCTTTTTTTTTAACTTTTCCTTCAAATTGAAAAAGAATCTGTGATATAAATTGAATACCTATTATAATATTTTCAGTTGTAAGGTAGGATATAAGACACCATATATCTGTAAATTGTGCAATCTAGGTTTAAATGAAAAAAATTATAAGAATTTAAGTTGGAATAAAGATCTATCTATCTAAACCGACACGATAGACAGGGACCACCCCAGAAATAACTCAAACATATTTAATATAATTTAAACATATTGAAAATACGTAGTTTATTTCCAAAATAACTTTGCACTAGGGGCGCTTAACGTTTCTTAGCGCCTTGCCATCAGAAACAAAAAATTATCCGTCCCTGTACTTGAATTTCTAATTTGACATTACAGCTTTGGATAAATGACATGGTTAAAGTATATTTTTGTTTTGAAAAATATTGCTATTTTTATCTTAAAATACCATTAAATAAAAATTAAAAAGTATTCTACGATAGCGCATTTACCTAAATAACATCACTTTAAGTTACTTTTTATGGAATATGTGCGAAGACTTACTTGTGAAATGAAAACTTTTTGTTTTTCCCGTTATAGTAGTTTTTGCACGTTTTCACGCAGCACATCATGTTGATTTATATTTTATTAATGATATGCTTCGATTTTAAACTCAAATTAGTTTTTATTTCACTTTTTTATTTAGTTTTGTAGTACGTTTTTCACTTTTTTAAAATCTTAAGCAAGGCAAAATGACAGATGAAACTGCATTTCTTTTTTTTTTTTTAATTTTAATGCTTAACTAACGTACACTGTATATGTGCCAAAAGCCTCTTCCTCTATTTCTTATTCAACGACTATAGTTTTCATATACAAAGGTAAAAACTGAAAAAAATTGTCGGAAGCCATCCGCAGACCATTCATCGGATTCTGTAATCGAGGTGTATATTTATCGCGGAGGTGAGTTGACTGTGCATCGCGTCGAGTCCACGGGAATAAAATTTTTCGGATTCTGTAATCGAGATGAATGTGTCCCGTTTCACAAATATTTGGCAGCATTTTAAATGGACTATTTGGTGAGGAACAAACGTCATCTTGAAACTAAAAATCCTGTTAAGTGAAGTAGGCTTTATAACACCAAACTGTATGTCGATGGAAAGAGAAAGATTATCACCTCGATTACAGAATCCGAAAAATTTTATTCCCGTGGACTTGACTCGATCCACAGTCAACTCACTTCCGCGATAAATATATGTTATCATAAAATCCGCCGGAAGATCTACATTACCGTTTCTTAAAACTTCCTTATCATTTACAAAGTTTCTTATTGATGCTTTCAGTTTTTGACATTAAATTGGTATGTGAACTCTAAATATCCTGGGGCCGAATTGCCGCATCAGTGAACGAGTGAGTGAGTGCCATCAGTGATCGAAAAATTCTTACATTTTCCTTCAGTTTTGTTCTAATCAGTGAGCTCTTTAGTTATCGAATGAAATTTTGCTCGATAACTGATGAGGAAATGTCAAATTACTGTACTAGATTACTTTTGCTCAATAACGTGAGCGGTAATGCCAAACTCGCACAATTCAGTCACGTATTACTCGTGAACTGATGCGGTAATTCGGCCCCTGGTTTGAGTCATGACTCACTCGTTTGGGCTTTGTATATATAAATTATAGTACTATCATGGCGAGTTTTTTTAGGGTTGCGCGGACCCTTGTGGTGGCGCTGCAAAATTTGAGGTGTAAAATTCGATTTGGGGAGTCTTTAAGCGTCGAAAATTGGTGGTAGGGGCAAGAGGAGACAATTTTTTGGATTATTGCATCCAAAAAATATCAATAAATATCATTTAAAACCTCCATAAGCTCTCCGCAAAAAAAAAAGAGTGAGGGTTGCGCAGACACTTTATATGTCGCCCCATTCGACTTCCACCATGATAGTACTATAGTTTTCGTATACAAAGGTTTGGGGTAATAGTGGTTCATCCTTGTACTTCAAATTGTATATCTACGATAATGGAGACAGAAACATAAGAATGCTTGGTATGGACATTTTTGTACTGAACACCAATAATTTTAAAACATTTATTAATGACAATTTAACTTGTTTGTATCTAGGAGATGCTGGATATCCACTACCTCCTTGGCTAATAACACCATTTAGGAACTCTGAGATTCAGAATTCCTGAACTAAATCTGACGATTTTTTTTTGTCATTTTTTTGGCAATTTCCGGCTCTTTCTCCTTTGCCTCTACCATTTTCTCAAATTGGAATCTATTTGTTGTTCTGATTCTGCAAAAAAATGAAAAATATAATCAAAAACTCAAATGTCCATTTTTGTTTAAATATTAAAAAAAATGGGCAAAAAAATCGAAACTCTCGAAAATGTTAAACTACTAGTAAACTAATGTTATTTAACGAAAATTATATTTTGAATTTCAGAACATCTGGGCGTGTCCACCTGTGTCACTAGAAGAAGCCGCTGCGTTGACCGTGAATGCGCAGTTGCTCCGACAAAATCATGACAACTATCGAAATCTAAGCTTACAAAGATCACCGCACGATAACAACAGCGATCCAAGGTAAATATTTAAGTTTTTTTTTATTTGTCATATACATGTGTACATTCACGACATTTTAGGTATTATTAAAATAAAGAATTTCAAATGTCCAAGCAAAATCCTTTGGTCTGTTATTGTTGTGTCAATCCCTTCGTTCGTAGAACTTTAATTAAAGTCCCAGCTCTAAGGGCTGGCCTAGATTTGCTTGGACCAAACGAGAACTAGACTGATCGGAAGCTGTCGCATGCTGATGCCAAAAACTAACGAAAAGTAGCTTTCCCAGCAGTCAATATTAGGGATTCAAGCTATTGCGCAGCGTACAAAAGTATAATAAACCATCTTTCTGTTTTTGTCGGACGTATTTTTTTAAATGTCAGTTTCACTTCTTTTCACTTTAGTAAAATGCACTGTGGTATTCTCCTAATTAGCTTTTCGTTCTTTTTTTAATTATTATTCTTTTGAGTTTTGGACAATTTTTTAATTCAAGCATGACAGATGCCTTCTGACGGATTTAAGCGTAACTACATAGCTCATCTACTTCCCAAAGAATGATAAGTAGAAGAAATTACTAGATTTTAGTTTTCCTTTTCATCTACTCACAAGTACCACTCCTAAAGGAAAACGAATATTGCGGGCGGGCCACATCATACAATAAGCTTCCGACGGTTATAGTTCTACCTCAAGATTTGTCAAAAAAGATCTATAGTTAGTCAATTCCAATAAGAGTTTGATGTGTGGAGAGAGTTAAAATTACTTTAATAATCAATTATTAAATAAATTTTATATTCTTATGCAGGTCGTTACAACTCCAACAAAATAGCGCAGCACATTGCAATCAATTTATATCGACATCCGATAAAATTATTTTATCTAATTTAGAACGAAGATGTCGTAGTGCGATGAACAACAGTTCGAATAGCATCTTTGCGTTGGCGAAAAACTTAGAACAACACCATCAATTGCAGCAACAGATTCACAACCATCAGTCTGATCCACTAGCATCTGATATTTTAATAGAGCAAGCAACTAAAAACCTTAGCAAGGACATGGAGCGAAGCGGTCTTGACATCAAAGCTGCACCGGAAGATCTATCAACAAATTCTATAGAGGCTATGAAATAGTTTTTAGATAGAAGGTTCTTGAGTTATAAAGATACAAAGCAAATGTTATTTTAAGTATATCAAGTTCAATATGATAATTTTTTAATTTAGTTTTTATTTTTTGCTATTTTGGCAAAAATAATTTTTAACCTATTTCAGACTACTATGGTCTGTAATCGGTCAGGAGTTTATAAGCATCAAAATGCATGTGCAAAATACATCGGCTTGCATATTTTATTAAGACGCCATTCTGAACACAATAAAATGGAGTTTCAATAAAAACTATTAATAGCAAACATGTAAATGTCGTCGGTGATTCATCCTTAAGTTGTTGTATTGAACACGCAATTATTTTTGTATTGTTCAATTCCCACAGTGATTAACAAAAAAAAGGCTTAGAAAACGTCGATTTTAGGTGCTTAAATGTACACATAATTATCTTCATATCAATATTCATAAGAATACAACGACCAACAGTAAACTATCGCCCACTGTTACTATGCTATGTCGCTGAAATAATTGACTCGACCAATATTGATAGAATTCATTTTGACTTTTACCCTTACTAAATTAGCTTATATTTTCCTTATTATCAAATTAATTTTAAAGATAGATATAGTGTATTGTGATCATTGATTGAATTTTTTTAAATCGCGTGAAGCACATTCATGAGTACATAATTTCACTGTTAAAAACTGTTATAATTGGCATGCCTCGAGTCATAGTTTTAATTAAATCTTCACCGCGTGATAACGTCATTTCGCCTACCAATCATTAATCCACAAGGTAATATTTGAAAAAGAAAAAAATAAATCATAGGTAATTCCAATAACATTTCTAGTTTATATGTTGGCTAATTTACTGTTTGGTACTCTTTTACACGGGACAATAAGTTGCTGGCAAAACAACTCTGTGTTTTTGTATATATTTTTTTTTTCAATAATACCGCTCTAAAAGCTTTGGATTGATTGCTATTTTTTTTACTCAACAAACGAAAATTTCTTATCAACCCGGTGAGCCCCCAGATTCAAAATTGAGTCAAGAGATGTTTTGGAATTGAATTTTAAGGCCGGCTGCTCATAAGTTTAAGAAACTCTCTCATTAGGTCATATAAGTTCATGAGCTAATGAGGGAGGACTTTATGAGTTATAAGTCTATTAATCCTTTGACAAGTGAATGGCGGCCTAGATCTATAAACTCAGAGTTAATCATATGCGGTTTAAGAAGTCGGTACTTACAAAATACAAATTAAATTCACAAAACTTTATTCTAACTTTATTCCACTATGTCTTAACAAATCAGAACAATAGAAACGATCTTAATAATTTATTTAAAATGCTTATGAAAAATAAGCAAAATATAGTTTTAAATATGCAGAAAGGTAGTTTTATTTTTTTAAATACAGTTAAATATCCACTCAGCAAAATTGTTTACATTATCTATTGTTATTTTTAGTCCTTATATGTCCAACCACCGATTCAAAATTATTTAAAAAATCGCAAACTAAAACAAAAAATCAAATTGTAAATAATTAAAACAAAAACTATAAACCTATCATTATGTGTATTCCATTAAAAATAAAATATAAAATCTAGAAAAATCAACACTCTAAATATACATAATATACTGCAGTACTTTAGGATAAAATCTGAAAAAATTATATATAAAAAAAAAACTTAACAGCCTTTTGTTTTTATAGTTAATATAAGAAAAAAGATGATTTTCTATTCAAAGTGGTGCTTCGTATTTAAGTTATAATTAAAACATTTTAAAACTAATCTTACTTAAAATACTAACATATTTAAAACATTCAAATGTCTAGCTATATAAAAAAAACTGTACGTAAAAAAAATGATTGTTATAATTTAAACTCAAAAATTACTTAAGATACTTAGGACGTGTTAAAGGTCTTAACACTTTTATTGTATGTGAGCACTTCTTATAAAAACAAAAAAAAAACACAAGAAAATTCAACAGAGAAATGTAGAAAAGCTTGTATGAAATATATTATATTAAAAATAAAGGCAATGTGGATGGCTATAATGAATGATACTGATAATGAAATATTAGATATAGGTATAACAAAACAACTAAAAAATCAAATCAAAGTAGAAATTACAAAAGCCATATAGGTATCCCGAATTCCTTATAAGTGATTAATTTTGTTCCTTAATACTCTTATATATAATATACAATACTTTATTTTATTTAACAATTTTTTTAAATTAATTATGACACCATATTATATATAGTACACACATACCATCATGTTTAGTTAAATTATAATTATTACATTTATAAGGGACATTCTTTTTCATAAAAAAAAAATTTAAAAAAAACATCAAATTACAAAAAAAACGTGAAAGATTTTAAAAGAAAAAATAAATAAATGAAATGCTAAAAAAGAAGATAAACATTTGGGTTTATTTGTCTAAGAAAAATTGTGAGCTGACAACCCGCAGAACTATTGTCAACTAGAAACAGAGTCAAGATGCAATAACTGCTGGCAGAAACAAGAACTGAGTGAGCTACGTTAATAGCATAGGAGTGGACCAATCGCCAATAGTACAATTGTACTTGTAGGAACTTACATATCGGCATTTTTAATGGAATAGCAGTTTTTTTATTATTTTTTTTTTGTTTTGTTTGGACTAACTAGACGTCACCTCCCAAGGACATATAATTAATTAACATATAAATTACATATTAAAACTGAAATTTTCTTGTAGATTTTCCTGCAATATTGTTGGTTTTGTTTTATTTGAAAAATCCAATGATAAGTTTTGTGTGTCACATTTAGCGAATAACTGATACATGATTTATCATATTTACACAGGTTAATTGGGGATTATCAGCTCACGAAGTTGCATGAATACTCCTACAGTCGTATTTATAAACGCCACATAGACGCTGCGTAAAGTTACAATGGCTATACCTAAACGTCAAAAAGTTATTTAAAAACGTTATGTAACGTTAAATAGAAGTATTTTAAGCTAAACGCGTTGAGAGCTGCGTACTTTATCTGACACAAAGACATTGGACCAGAAAATGTTTTCTAAATATGGATTTACGCAACGTTGAATAGAGGCTTAATAAGCGCTTATACACTGCGTAACTATTCACCCGTTCAGAGGTGTTTTAGTGGATTCTATTAAATACTGCTGCTATTGTTCGAAAGTTCCCCTAAGCTTCAAAATACCTGCATTACATAAAATTCAAACCAGGATGATAGTTACTTGATCTCATACTGACCTCAAGATTAAAATAAAAATCTACAGCAATTCAATCTAAACTAAATAATCAGTTTGATACTTCTTGTTGGGCCCTTTTATTTCTGCATTAATAGCCTGTGCGGTAATTTCGTTTATAACTTCCAAATAACCTCATACAAATTCAGACTTCCAAATAAGGTTATTTCAACCAAATTCGCAAAAAAAATTTTAAACGCATTCATCCAAAGATAAATTTGGATTCGATGGTGAGCCATCCCCATAAATTTGAAAATTCACTATATATGAGACAGAAAAAGAAAACAAAAACCAAATTACATTTGTATTGTGAACAATTTTTTCGTCATTTGTGAAATAAAATCATTTCGGCAATATTATACCTACTTTCTCTAAATTTTCTTGCTTCAGATAACAAAAAAAAATCGATTTATTTTTTTCACAAATTCTTTCCACCAAGCAAATATGAAATTTAAATGGTTGAAAAGAACATCTAGAACGCGGCCATTCAAGCGCAAGTATTATATGGTATCACTGGCCACGTTCACAAGGTTATCTAAGTAATCCAGATTGGTTTGTGTTGTTGTAATCTCTTGAGAAAAAACAGCTGATTATAAAACATCTGTTCTCAAAATAAAAATCTCAACCGATCTAAAAAATTCTCGTATATTCAGCTATCTGAAGAGAAATGTCAAAAACAGCTGACTTGAATTCAAATCAAACAGCTAAATTAACCTATCCGGTCTTAAGGTAGAACTATAATCGTCGAACGTCAGCTGAAGTGGTCGTAAGAAACGAAGCGAATACGAGGAATTTATATAACGCACCCATTATTGCGATTAGGTGGCTTTCGTTAGGCTTCGTTAACTTTCGCTATCGATAGCAAGAGCGCTCATCGACCGCTCCTGCGAAATTGAATTGAGAGATCGATACAAAAATAAAAATGGTGGAAGCATATAATATGGCTGACTTCTCCATTTGAGTGTTCGGAGAACTAATTTTCTTCCAGTTTTGACATTAGGTTCCTACCACAACCACGTTCGACGATTATAGTTCTACCCATTGTATATGAATTTAGATACTACTTTGTATATGAAAACTATAGTACTCTCATGGTGGAAGTCGAATGGGGCGACATCTAATGTATGCCGGCAACCCTTACTCTTTTTTTTTTGCGGAGGGCTTATGGAGGTTTTAAATGATATTTATTGATATTTTTTGGATGCAATTATCCAAAAAATAGTCTCCTCTTGCTCCTACCACCAATTTTCGACGCTTAAAGACTCACCAAATCGAATTTTACACCTCACATTTTGCAGCGCCACCACCAGGATCCGGGCAACCCTAAAAAAAACTCGCCATGAGAGTACTATAGTTTTCATATACAAAGGGATACTCGAGTATCTGAGATAGCATATCTCAGCGCAATGTGAACGCGGCCACTTATAATTCTTTTTAGCTTCGAGTCTCGCTCGGTTTGTCAAACTGCAACCAACTTCAGCTTACGAAAAAAATGACTTTTTTCATAGCGAAGTGATGTTAAGTTGTAGTTGTCCTCCGTTTCGTTTATAGTTGTACGCAATTAATTGTTCAATTAATGAAAATAAAATTCGAAAACCGAAAACAAATAAAAGATAATCTCTTATTTCGCCATCGTCAGGGCTAGAGGCATCTTAAACACAAAAAAGACCTTCCTAGTATATCCTCCATCTCCACCCCTATCCATCACTCCGGATTTATAGATGAAAATGTATTCTCTATGAAGTTAAAAGAAGTACTCTTTTCTTTTTATTTTTCGATTTGTTCCTCCTAAAATAAACTTCCAGATTTCGACAAAAAAAATTGTGTTTATACCAAAGTAGCAACAATTTGAATACTCTATATACACGACCAACCCCTTATGCACCACGGAGGCACGGAGATGAATATTATTTATATCTGCTGATAAAACAGCTATGATGTATCGCAATTTGTATCGTCTTCGGTTTTCTTTCTCCAAAACAGTACGCATTCTTTGAAACCAAAACTTTGTTGATTTTTGTTTCCACTTCATCGTCTGTGTCAAGTTCTACTTCGATAAATTAAAATAAAAAATAAAAACTGAGTGTCTAGAGCCCTTCGTTTGCTTTTAAGCAATCGAAAACGAAGACGACGAAGGTTCCAGAATTTTTCTTTCTTTTATTGGTGAAAATAATGGAACTCTAAAGTGCGGCTGTGTTATTACTCAAAATTCAAACAAAAAAATTGAAATACACATGCAAAAAATAGTTTATTGTTAAAAATTATTCTAAATTCGAGCCCTATTTCAAAAATTGATCTCTATTACCGACGTATTCAAGGATACACATTCCAGTTTTCGAAAGAAACAACAACAAAAAAGGACGTGTGCTAAAGAAGTTTATTAATTTTCAGCATCCCACGACCCACTCGAGGGAAATAAAATCGGAAAATATAAAAAAGAGGTAGGTATTTTCTATGAGTACACTGCTTTTTTATGTACCATAACATATTTCTTTTTAAATGTATACACTACCCTATGTTAAATAATTTATTTTTTACTTTTACTTGTTTTTCTTTTTGATTTTAAATTAACGTGTTTTGTTTATATTTTATTGTGTCATAAAATCGCATAAACAAAGATCAAACAACAACAAAAAGGAATGATTCTTTCACAGCATTTTATTTTTCTTCAACTGTATTGTTGCTTTTTCTGTGGGCGTGACCGCGGTTTACAGTAACAAACACAACGGGGTTGTTCCTTCAAATCTTAGACTAAAACTGAGTAATTGTAAAAATAAATAATTTTGTGGAAGCAAACAATTAATGGGGTTTTGCATTGCTAAAAATAATCAATTATTTTTTATTTTAATCTGCCAAAAAGCTGATTCATTGGACAGAAATAATTGATTATTTTTTAAAATATTATCAATTTTGCAGATCAAAATTTTTCGAGAGATTTTCCTCCATGCACTAGCACTAGCACTAAAAAAATTTATATCTTTTAATTTGATTAAAGTGGTTTGTGATTTGTTTATTCCAATTTTTGAAATGATGAGGCTTCTATTTCACAAGGAAAAAACACCGTGTAAAAGATTTCTTCAAGGATGTAATAAATAATTACTCTGAAAAGTCTAAACTTACTTGTTCATTCATTTTTATTTCTTTTTTTTGTTCTGGTTTAATCTGCTTTTCAAATGAAAACAACTGGAATGTAGATTTGACAGCTACACCGACAGTATTTTCACCGACAAGAAATAACACCAACAAAGTGACAAAAAAAAATCAATTATTAATTGCGTTCCATTCGTCATGAAAAAAATCAATTTTTATTAATAAATCTTTATTTACCAATGAAAAACCCCATAAGTATGTTACGATGCTGATGTATTTTTGTCTGATACCTACATAATAAGGTATAAAACAGAGCGCGGCGGTGCAATTCTGTCGGCCGCGTTCCCAGCGGGCAAATAAGTTTTGTAGTTTCTTACAAAAGATCGCGACGGGCCAAAGTCAAATAACAAAAAAAAAAAAAGTGACAGCTAAATTACAAAAATGAAAAAATACATGTGAGTTTCTATATGAATTTAATATTATGGATGACATATTAAAAAAATTATGCAAAACGGTCTTGTCAAACAGAATGCCATCCGCTGAGACAGTCAGTCAGAACGCGCAGTTGACCAGTAATATCTGTATGATCGAAGATGGAACAGTTGTTTGTTGAATTTTATTCATTTTTCATAGTCTACTTAGGCCCATTTGCTGATACGACTCATAACTATTTAAGTTGCACATAAGTTATTAAGTGCTACTTAGTGCTTTGCACCAAACTCAAAGTATATCATAAATTACGCTACGTGCAACTTACTTTATGGGGAAGAAATAGTAGACCATAAAGTTGTTAAGTTGCTCTTTGAAAATCTTTAAGGTTATGTTTTTGTTGGCATTTAAGTGAATTGTTGTGCAAAAAAGCTTTAAAATATAAATAAAATTTACAAAAATGAATTTTGAACTGATGGATCTGTCGGAAGATGACGTTGAGGTTCTCGAATTGATTGAAGTTGGTGTTCCTCGCAGGTTTTACCATCGAAATTAATATTTTTTCAGTTTCGATGAACTGGGTTTCTACAAAAGATTTCGTCTAACTAAAAATATGACTTTATATGTTTTAGAACAAATCGACAAAGAACTAGAACGGCCATATAACAGGTTTGATACAAATTCTCTAATTATATTCTAAAAAAGTGTTGAACAAAATTATCCATCTTCTAGAAATAATTCAATTGCTCCTATAAACCAATTATTGGTGGCTCTCAGATTCTTTGCAATAGGCAATCATCTCTTAAGTATTGCTGACTTAGGAGGGATGCATGTTTCCACTGCTTCAAGGATCGTTTTAAGAGTTTCAACAGAAATTGCAAAGCTGTACAAAAAATATATCAAATTTCCGTGTTCCCCGTCAGAAGTTTCGCAGGTTAAACGCGATTTTTTTGATATAGCATCATTTCCCTCTTTTATTGGTGCTGTTGACGGGACCCATATTAAAATTCAGTCTCCTGGTAGAATAAAATGTTATTTTATTTTACACGAAATAAAAGTTTTTTTTTAGGAGGACCCGATGCGGAAATATTCCGGAATAGGAAAAGCTATTTTTCAATAAATGTGCAGGGAGTATGCACTGCACGTCTTAAATTAACGACCACTTTCACAATTATTGTGGCAACGTGTATTTTGCACAACATATTAAGAATTAATGGCGAGTCTTTAGAGCCTCCTGAAAGTGAGGATTTTGATCCAGAAGACCTTCAGCACGCAATTAATTCAGGACAAATCTCTTCCCAAAATGGTAACATTAATCAAAGGGCAAATTCTTAAACGCAAAACTTGCGCAAATTATGCTAAGCAAACAAATCCAAATGAAAAAATACATGTGAGTTTCTATATGAATTTAATATTATGGATGACATATTAAAAAAATTATGCAAAACGGTCTTGTCAAACAGAATGCCATCCGCTGAGACAGTCAGTCAGAACGCGCAGTTGACCAGTAATATCTGTATGATCGAAGATGGAACAGTTGTTTGTTGAATTTTATTCATTTTTCATAGTCTACTTAGGCCCATTTGCTGATACGACTCATAACTATTTAAGTTGCACATAAGTTATTAAGTGCTACTAAGTGCTTTGCACCAAACTCAAAGTATATCATAAATTACGCTACGTGCAACTTACTTTATGGGGAAGAAATAGTAGACCATAAAGTTGTTAAGTTGCTCTTTGAAAATCTTTAAGGTTATGTTTTTGTTGGCATTTAAGTGAATTGTTGTGCAAAAAAGCTTTAAAATATAAATAAAATTTACAAAAATGAATTTTGAACTGATGGATCTGTCGGAAGATGACGTTGAGGTTCTCGAATTGATTGAAGTTGGTGTTCCTCGCAGGTTTTACCATCGAAATTAATATTTTTTCAGTTTCGATGAACTGGGTTTCTACAAAAGATTTCGTCTAACTAAAAATATGACTTTATATGTTTTAGAACAAATCGACAAAGAACTAGAACGGCCATATAACAGGTTTGATACAAATTCTCTAATTATATTCTAAAAAAGTGTTGAACAAAATTATCCATCTTCTAGAAATAATTCAATTGCTCCTATAAACCAATTATTGGTGGCTCTCAGATTCTTTGCAATAGGCAATCATCTCTTAAGTATTGCTGACTTAGGAGGGATGCATGTTTCCACTGCTTCAAGGATCGTTTTAAGAGTTTCAACAGAAATTGCAAAGCTGTACAAAAAATATATCAAATTTCCGTGTTCCCCGTCAGAAGTTTCGCAGGTTAAACGCGATTTTTTTGATATAGCATCATTTCCCTCTTTTATTGGTGCTGTTGACGGGACCCATATTAAAATTCAGTCTCCTGGTAGAATAAAATGTTATTTTATTTTACACGAAATAAAAGTTTTTTTTTAGGAGGACCCGATGCGGAAATATTCCGGAATAGGAAAAGCTATTTTTCAATAAATGTGCAGGGAGTATGCACTGCACGTCTTAAATTAACGACCACTTTCACAATTATTGTGGCAACGTGTATTTTGCACAACATATTAAGAATTAATGGCGAGTCTTTAGAGCCTCCTGAAAGTGAGGATTTTGATCCAGAAGACCTTCAGCACGCAATTAATTCAGGACAAATCTCTTCCCAAAATGGTAACATTAATCAAAGGGCAAATTCTTAAACGCAAAACTTGCGCAAATTATGCTAAGCAAACAAATCCAAAATGCCAACGTTAACATCCCTGCTAAGCAGATTGTCCCTAAATGTAGTAGATTTTATTTTCATGCGCAAATGCAAATGTATTTCGGCAAATGTCAAAAATATCTTGCGCACTTCACTTGCTTTGCCTTTTCAACTGCATTCATCATTTACTTTGCATGTGGTTTGCTTTGCAAACGCTGCGTTTAAGAATTTGCCCAAACATCATCAAACGGAGGGATACAAAAACGTAAAGACCTAATAAATAACTACTTTGCTAGACTGTAAGATATAAGAAAAAGACAAAGCCAGAAATACTTTATTGAATAATTTATTTTAAAAAACCATAACAAAACAAAATACAATGTATGGATAACAGAAAAATAAAAACTTCATTTATAAAACAAACAAAAATTAAGTATGATTTACTTAATATCAGGAACCTGGTTACTATATTATAATCAGTCTTGCTTTGAACACAAAAACAAACGAACAAATCTTTAATATCCCAATTATTTTCAATTTGAATTGAGAAAAATGACATTCACTGAAATTTTTCTTTAATAACAGATTAAGAATTTAGGTTTGTCAAATCCTTCAAAAATTGGGATTCAAAATCTGTATACGAATCACTTTTTACTTTTTTAAGAATTTCAGTTTTAATTTCAATGTCTAATTCCAATGACCTTTTTCTCAACTCATGTTCAATTGAATTGCAATACTTTTTTTGATTCATTTCTTCTTTTTGGGTGTCGTATTGAAGCTTAGCAAGCTCAATTTTTATTTCTGAAAGCTGTGAATATTGCTCCATTATTTTACTGCTGGGCAACGTTACAGCAACTGGTCTACGCCTCCCAGACCATTTATCGTTCTCTTTTTCCCGGGTGAAACTAGGAAACTGTTTCTTGAATCCTTTCGACATAGGGATGTTTGTTTTGGTAGCGTTTTCATCATCCGTTTCAATAGAGGAAGCTTCCTGCTCATTTGTTTTATTCACTTGGCTTGTCTTTAATTTGGGGTGGACTGGGTTTCTCAGCTGACTGGGTTTGTATTTTGTCCAATCTGATTTTTCATTGCGCTTCTCTTCGTTCTGTAAATAAATTATAAATTATATAAAATATGAGTAAAATAGATAAAAGCTAACATTATTTTATCGTACGATGTGGATACTGCTACACGGCACATTTTCCAATATCTCATCTGTACCATCGCCATCAAAACAATTCTCAAAACCATTTATAGTTTTTGGGTTCATTATGGATATGGCGAGTTCAAAATTCTCGTCGCTTACATGAAGTGACTTGCCGCCTCCAGTCTGGATGGTTGACATTTTTTCATCCGCGGCCACCTTTCTTATTTCTTTTTTGTACCCTTGGTAAAATTTTTTTAGGGATTCAGCGGTCCTGTAACACGAAGAATCAGAATGGGAATTGAAATTTGCGGCGATTCTATCCCAAGCCACTTCTTTTTCTTTCCATGTCACTCCATCTATTTTTTTTTTTTGTTTTCTATTATGGATTTTTCCACAAAAGCACATTCAAGAAGAGTTCGCTTTTCTTGAAGGGAAAAATTTGGATTTCTTTTTTTTTCCGCCATACCGATTACCGAATACAAAACAGAATTTCACGCACAAATTGACGTTTAGGTATTTGAAGTCTGTTTGACATTTTGCAATGAAACGAAGATAGATGCGATGCAAATTATGTTGAACTTTGTAAGGTGTATCTTAAATATTTTCTAACAACCAAGAATAAATTATGTTGAACTTAGAATTTAAGATATACTCAGTTATGTCATAGATTTAGGAGGAGTATCAGCAAATGGGCCTTAGTTTATTATTTTTCACATTTACTTTGCATTAAAACTCAAAACGAAAAATTGTTCAATTTTGCAGGTAAAACTTTTTTTTTATTTGGCCAGTTTATATTTCTAAGATCTCAGAGATCTTCGTATTCTTAGAAATATAAACAAAAATTCTCATACAAATTTCTCAATTCTACTGTCAAAACTCTGAGAATGAAAATTTTTGGATTCGATTTCTCAATTTTACAAAGTGATAGCTTTGACTTTTGAAAATAATTTAATTTTATTTGCTTTTGTATTTTTAAAAGGCGTCACAACAACAATTTTTATTTCTTTGAGAATTGTTGTTTATATTTCTTTCTCAATCTCTGTCATTTTCACTGAGAATATTCTCAGAGATCTTAGAAATATAAACTGGCCAATTATATCGTCAGCCAAGAATTAAAAGGTTGTGTGTCGAAAAATGTTCACATTTGAGATTTTGATGCTAAACGGTTAAACCGTTTTTGTGAACAACAACAACAAATTTAAGGTGCTACCACTAATTGTTTTTCTTTACGAATTGATTTTTAATTCGTTTATATTTTATTTGGCCGGAGTTATAGCTATTTCATGCGTGCCAGGCAATCATCAGACTACTAGTGGTGCTGAGCTTTGATCCAATTTTATTTGAAGAACGCTTTTATGACTCGAACCCACGCACATCAGATTTGCTCAGTCTTAGAAGTCGTGCGCACTTACGCACTGAACCGCTTTTGACCACTGACGTTAAGTGTCGAGATGTGGTACTTGACTTCTTCATCAAATGCATTTGGAGTCACAGCACTTTTATTAGCGCCTTAAAGTGTGCTATCTTGTTCCGCCTCAATTTTTTTCTCCATACCTTATTTCGATAGACTACAACTCGTAGTACGTATCAAAGGGGGAGAGTTTTATGAGAATTGGCCACTTAGTGATGTGGCCCACTAAGTTATTGTTTTTATTGTACTATTAATACATAGAATGTCAGTTTTTTAGACATGACCATTCTTTATTCCTTCAATTTCATTGAATTTTTGTGAACAACATATAATAACTAAGAATATGTTTAACGAATACAATTTATCAATCGAACAAAAAAAGCGTTAAGGTTTATGCTCTTCAAAGATGGGAGATGGATATAAATATCGAAGAGGCAAAATGTCTAAACTTCTAAACAATAGAAGTGAAGGTCCATTGTTTAGAATTTTAGACATTTTGCCTCTTCGATATTTATATGTTACAATTAAGTTTAATACTTTTTTTTACAGAAAATACTTTGAACTAGAAGCCACTTTTTGAATCAGGTAAAATTTATGCAGTTTTTGAGAAAATGAGTTTTAAACACAAAATTCGAGGAAAAAAAAAAGTTTAAAGTGTAATTTCTCAAAACCATAAGATTTAATATAATTTTTTTTTATGAAATGCTTGTTTTATACACCTCTACAAAAATCCGTTATCAATTTTTGGCGGCAAAGTCATCGTACTCTCCCCAATTTCATTCCCTACGAAACAAAAATTCAGTGGTAGTTCCTAGAGTTACAGCAGAACACTACAGACGCTTTATTAATTCAATTGCTCCTTTTATTTTTAACAAGCTACCATGGGATGTACGCAAAAATCAGATCGTAAATCATCTTTTTTCAGTTGTTTCACACCTTGCTACTTGAAAAAGATGACGTGGAGCAATTGGCGCATATTCATAGTCGTCTGACAGTTTCATCCAGGTCCAAATGATAAACTGGAACTCAATCCTTAAAAACGTTTGACTCTTTGACGAAGTTGTTTTTTTCTGTCAATAAAAAAAATTTCAATGGATTGACAGGCAATAGTATCTTCAACCTGTTTTTTACTAAACAGAGCTACCAAATTCTTTATGAATAGCAGCTGTTTCTAACCCGGGTGTTAACCTTAGACTCAGGCCAGTTGTACTCGGGTGAATATGCCCCATTGTTACAAGTTTGCGCTAGGTACCTGATTTTCTCATTACAGTAGAATCTCGAAAAAATGAACAGATATAAAACAGGCCCCGTTCATCTTTTCGAACTGTTCATCTTTCCAAGCATCGAGAGTTAGTTTAAGAAAAACATGTAACTATACATAAAAATATTGCATCTAACAAAATATCAATTCATTTTATTTAAAAAAAAAACATAGAAAATAACGAAAATAACAAAGTTGTTCAAAGAGTTAAACAAAATATACACTCATTTAGACCTTTTTCTTAAAAAACTGCTCCATAGTAGCCTGTCGCCCGGAACAAAGAAGTCTCGTCAAAGCGTTCATCTTTCCAAATTGTTCATGTTTTAGAACCGTTCATGTTTTCGAGCTTCTACTGTACTCTCAATAATAATCATTATTTTCCTTCTAAACAAACTTTTTTGCCTCAAAAAAAAAAAATACATTTTCTCATCTCGTGCGGCTATTTAATTTAATATCCAATTTTTTTTTTTAATTTACTCGGTACTGGCAGTAATTACCACAAAGTGAATTGTAGTAACTTTCAAGGTTGAATATTTATAGTTTCGTTTCCATCTTTAAATACTTTTTCATTTAATTTTTTTTTTCCATAAAACAGGACAATATTGTAATATTTTGTAAATATGTTAACTTAAAACTATTACCATATAATAAATAAATAAACAAACACAGTTCACAACATACAGATTGCGACCGTACCGTCGGATCTCGTTTTGTTTGACAAGAGATAAAATAGACTAATAAAAATGGCCATAGGGCTAATGTACTTCTTAGCATCATACCTACATGTCACTTTAGGGTCTACAAAAATAAACTTTTTTTTATGTTGGTCTACTTTTGAAGTGACCTAGTAGAGGTTGTAGGTACGAGCGCGGGTCAGTAAGTCCCTGAAAATTACGGCAAGGAATGCACATTGTAATATTTTGTCGATACACTTCATCCAACGATTTTATTATTTCTTTCCCTTCAAAAAAAGTGTTTTTTTTTTTCAAAAGCCTCAAAATATTCACTTGATTTATAAGGAGCCATTTCTTCAAATTGGGACATAAGAAATATTCGCAATGGACATTGGCATTTGAAATATATATCACTCTCATGAGCACGTTCCACACAACTGTTTTGTGTGGTCGTGTGAGGCCGCACTTGTATATAAACAGAAACCAGAAAATTAGTTAGGTGTGTGATCTCTTGAACACCGACGTGTGGAACAATGCCCATTGCCATTGTATATAAATTTGCATAGTACTTTCATGAACACAGGCGCCCCAGCGATCACACACCTATGTAACTAATTTTCCGGTTTCTGTTTATATACATGTGCGCCCTCAAACGATCACACAACACAGCTGTGTGGAACGTGGTCATGAGAGTACTATGGGCCAAATCCGGAGAATAAGCTAATGCATGTACCAGTTTTAACACATTACAATTATTTTTGTGCCACAAAGCTACAAGTATTTTTAAATCTTAACAATCGTACAAAACAACAGTTTGTTGTAGCATGCAAATTAAAATTTTTTGACATTCTGCACCACAACTAGAAATAATTGTTAAATCAAGATATTTGATTTCTGTAACAAGAAATTATAATGTCGTTTTCAATTGGCAATCTGGAAGCACAAAAAAGCATTCTGAATGCGTTCAATTGGGCAAAAGTGACAGTTCTAATTCTAAAAAAAAGAGAATTTCTCTTCTGGATTTGAAATCAGAAGCAAAAACAGAATCACTCACACATTTAAAGATTTAAATGTCGCACTTGATAGATGTCATATTTTTTACATTTACAAATTGTGCGAACTATAAAGTGATTGCTTTAAATACTAATACAGTCACACCAAACTTAAAATTTTTCAGAATCGAAAAAAACTGTTCAATTGGGATTCCGAATCTAAAACCCATTCCGGATTGCGAATTGAAAACGACATAAGTCTAGAGTTCTTGCTTCTTGCTCACAAAGCAGAGTAAACAAGTAACTATGATTGCTGTAAATACGAATTGTTAAATCTTTAAATTTACCTTTTTTTAGAATTCGACTTAGTTCGCAATTTATATTTTTTGCATTTCTATGGAATGAATGCCTTAGCGTTCTGAAGAAGCCATCGCCGCGCCGATAATGAAATAACCAAGAACACAAATATATTCGGAATCATCGATCGGCGGCGCGCTTGGCGGTGTTGCATCGTTGCTATAATATTATTTGAAATAATATTTTTTTTTGTTTCACCTATTAAAATGTGTTTTAATGAAAGCTAAAGTATTCGAGAAAGGGAGAACAGTTCTCAGGAACCATTCATATTCCATTTAATCGTTAAAGCGTCATTTTTGATAACGCAGAATTATTTATTATTCTGCAGTTTTAATTTTTTTTTTTATTGTTCATCCACCACCCCCCTCCGCACACAACTATGCTCAGTATTCAAGTCAAGTGTTTTGTTTTGATTGAAAATGCAGAGAATTATGACTCAGTTTATAAAATATCAACAGTGTCTTATCAGAATTTATTTTTCATCGGGGGTTCCTAAAATGAGCTATGACGACTCTGAAAATAACATCTAAACGTTTGATGTCTATAATATTGCAATACTTTTTTTTCGGGTCTAGCTAGCCTAGGGTAAGTTTTGGACTGGTAAAAAAATTCTAAATAAATCATACATTACAATAAAAAAAAAATCACTATATTTACCTTGACTTGCAAATTTAACCGCTAAAACGATTATCTTCAAATAGTAATGGTATGAATCTGTATATGTAATTTAAACCTCTGTTCGATAGTACCTATCCATTGATGTTGTTTTTTTCCTTGTTACTTTGCGTTTAACTGAGGTAATCGTGTACAGAGTTGTAAAAGATTGAAATTTTTTGGGAATGCAATTTTTAGTGATTTAAATCAAGTGTTGAAAAAGTGAATGAAAAACCATCACTGAATTCGTTCATCGAACTATTTAAATATTGTAACACGTCAACTTATGAATTCTGTCAAATAAAAACGCATTCTAATTTATAGCCTACTCCGTTGCACTTTTCTTGACAGGTTATGGGCCTTTAAAGTCACGATTAAAATTAGATTAGATTAGAAATGGCTTCATCATCGATAACATTTCCATTCGAGAAGCTGCGTGGTCGTGAGAACTTCGACATATGGAAGCGACATGCGATGTCATACCTGGTCATAAGGCACTGCTGGAAGATAATCGAAACATGATTATCTGCATTTCCGAGCGACAAAGAGTTGGAATTGAATGAGCGTGCGTTAGCTGAAATAACCTTAATGGTTGAGCCAAGTAACTTTGCACGTAAGGCAACATCTACGTCGCATGCGACGCTCTGGTTTCAGCGTGTGATAAAAGTGGACAAGACAAAATTGGTAAAGCAATTACTACAACTCAAGTTAAGCGACTGCGAATCAATGCAGGAGTATGTCAATACGAGGGTTCTAACGTCACTCAAAGTCCAAAACACCGACTTAAATATTGACGACGAATCAATAGAACATCTGATGCTTGCCCGGCTGCCTGATGACTTTCGGTCACTGATTTTTGCTCTTGCAAGACGTAAAGCTTGATAATAAAAGTGCTGATAGTGCACAAAAAAGAAAGCAAGTACAGACATATCGTTGCCATACTTGTTAGTCATTTTAGAAAAACCTGCCCAGATAGAAACAAGAACTCAAACAGCAACAGCGACAAGAATAGAAGAGATAAAGTGTTCTTTGCTTCTTTTTTCGTCAATAACAAAAGTTCTTCCGACTGGTTTGTGGATTCGGGAGCCACGATTTACATATATGATGTATCAGAAAAATTTGTTGCTCAATAAACAGCCCATCACAAACAAATAATCAAAAAATGTCTATGAAATGTTCTGGTGACGTGAAATTATTCTTGTAAGATAAAAAGTTGAATGCTGTATTAACGAACAGAATGGCGTTGCGGAACGTATCAACCGCACTATAATTGAAAGAGTGCTTTGTATGCTGTTGGATTCCGGTTTGAACAACAAGTTCTGGGCAGAAGCGGCCACAAATGCAGCCTTCTAAGTGAATCGAGTACCTTGTAGGAGCCACGATTGTTCAGCACAAGAAGTTTTGGTCATGGTGAAAGCCAGATTCGGGGCACCTTCGTATCTTGGGCTGCAAAGCCATGTAACATGTTCCAAAAGAAAAGCGGACCAAATTAGAAGCAAAATCAGTGCCGTGTAGTGTATCCTACTTAGGCGCAGTACAGCTTATCGATTGTTAATCCTCTGACGAAGATAATAGTAACGAGTCGTGATGGCAAGGTAAATTCCAATGACACAAACAATATTAATACTTTTGCATTGAATTTTTGTGAACAACAACAACAACTTTTAAGGCACTACCACCAATTGTTTTTACGAATTAATTTTTATATTAATTCGTTTATATTTTTATTTTTGGCCGGAGTTATAGCTATTTCATGCTTGCTACTAGCTACTTTTGTTTCACCCTTAGTTGACCTCTCCGACGATGAAAGAATACTATTGTCATTTGAGGGGAAGTAGTTTTAATAGAATTGCCATCCAATCATGAAACAATTGCGAGTGATTGTTCAGACTACGATGATGCTGATGACCAAACATTTGTTCGTGATGAGGATGTTACTATCTAAGAAGACATGATGAAGCGTTCTGAGTAGAATATGGCCCTGTTAAGGCCCAACTACAATCTTATAGCAACAGATCAAATTCTTAGTGAGCCTGGAGGTCCCATAGAAGCTTTTTCGAGTTGTGATGCTGAACTGTGGAGTGGGTTTGACAACTGTCAAAGTTTAAGCAGTGAAAAAATTATAGCTCTTCAAAGATTTAGTCATTATTACCTTCTAAAAGTTATTTTTTTTTTAATTTTTTTTTTAAATTGAAAAGTTTAAAACAGTAAAACTAAATAGAAACAACTTAAGATTTAAATTTATTCAATTAAAGCTAAATAACGAAAAAAAAAAATTGCGCATGATAAACTCGAACAAAAGGTAAACAAAACTTACTCAGGTACAAAGTTTAACCGAACAAAATGAAATCATCACGAAGGAACTACATTCAGTTAAAGAGAGAAATGAATTACTTGAAAGAAAGATCGAGCAACTGGAAAAACATGCAAAAGCCAAAAATGTAATTTTTGCAATTCCCACCAACATCTGCGATGGTCATCAACATTCCGCCAGGCAATAGAGAACTCTGACGCCCAAATAGATGATATCACCGAACTTCCTACCAAAGGAACCCAAAAGCTTTTTCTAGTTAAGAAAAATGCTGGTAAACTGAAAGGAACTGGAGTATAGTAAATCCAGATTACACCAAAGGAGAACAACACAGACGTCAAAAATTGTTGCAGATAAGGCTTGCCATCAAGAAAAAGCATCCGGCTGCAGTTCCACTAGTGCGTGGAATGAGACTTCATATTAACAATAAAGTTTTTACCACATCCAACGATGGAAAAGTTTTATGCGGTAATCGAGATGGAATGGAGATTCTTCAAGAAATGTTTGGCGATCGCCCATTAACTTTCTCAACAAATCATGGAAACACATTTTTACAAACAACAACACATAATTCATCAGAAGCTGTCACTGACAGAGGAGGAACATCATCGACACCATCTGGAAGACAACACCATCATCATTGATACAGTGCTGTCGTCTGCCATAAAGCAAGTACAAAAAATAATACTTTTTAGAAAAAAACACAAAAACAAAATGAATTTAAAAATTAAGCATTTTATCTTATAATATTGCAGGAATAGCAAACAATCTCCTATTTTCAGATTTTTTTCAAAATGTTAAGAAACATGATATATTTTTCCTTTTTGAAACTTTCATTACGACTGAAAAACTTTAAAACATAAAGTCATTATTTTTCTGAATTTCGGTTACAGTGGGGTCCAGCAGCTCGTTTGGCCAATTTTGGAAGAGCAAGTGGGGTGTTTTTAATACCTCACAAAAGTACGGCATTTGATCAATATTAAAAGAAATAAAAAACTTCAACTTTCCAAAAACAAAAAACGTTATAATTGATAATTTTATTTGTCTTTAATTTTACTTCAATTAATGATCAAGCCAAAAATATTATTTAAGTAGAATGGACTATTTAATATGTCCCTCAAGTTAGCAGACCAAGGTCAGCAGAATAAACTTTTTTGATGGCTTGATGGCATTAATTAGTGCTTAATTAGTGCTTTTAAGTGCTCCAAAAAAAAATTTGTGCTCCAATAGTTTTGGAAAAAATTAACGTTCTGCTAACTTGAGTTCAAGTTAGCAGAACAATGTTCGAAAAATCTTAAAAACCAAAGAAAAAAAAATTGTTTATCTAGTATTCATAAGCTATTTAAATGCTCTACGAATAAAAAAAAATTTGAAAATTTCAAAAAAAAAATATTTTGCCATATAAAAATTAATTTTTTCCATGTTCTGCTAACTTTAATTCCATTTTTCTCAAAAACCATTAGAGTTTTAATTTTTTCCAAAACTATTGGAGCACAAATTTTTTTTTGGAGCACTTAAAAGCACTAATTAAGCACTAATTAATGCCATCAAGCCATCAAAAAAAGTTTGTTCTGCTGACCTTGGTCTGCTAACTTGAGGGACATCTATTTAATTCTAACGATTGAAGTGATCTCCTTGGTGGTTGCTGGCAAATAGGCAGATTAAAGTTAACAAAAATAACTCATTGCAGAAAAATAATTTTCAGCAACAATAAATTCTATGTATAAAAAATTATAACATGAAAGCATAATTCTATGCAAAGTCTATGCAAAAAAATTATAAAAGTAATTACATAGCAAGCGCAAAAGGATTATGAGATTAACTTGAACAAACAACAAGGGATTAGCAAATGATAAAATACAAAGGGTATTATTCGATATGTTTGGCAATTGAAAATTTAACATTTTTGATGAAATATAATTGATTATAAATTAAACATTTATTGAATGTAGTATTCAAAGATTACGAATTTACATTTAAATAATAATTATTGAAATTCGATTAAATAAACAAACAAAAAACACTTCTGAACAGTATTAAAAACACTAATATAAGAGCTTCAATCATTGAATCTAATGAACTTATTTGTCTTAAAATAACTTTGTAAATTACAATATTTTATAGTTCCTACATATACATCAATTGCAATGATAAGAATAGTGAATTTGAATGTTTTCAAAATTGTTCAAACATATGCAATTTTGAAAACTTAATGGTTATAGGAGATATGAATGCTAGAATACGTGAAAAACAAATAGAAATGGTACAAATCGAATCCTATAAAACTGATTCAGTCCTTAAAGAAAAGAGAGTATCTATGGACAAGGTTATTAATACAAATGGTCGAAAATACTTAGAAATGTGTCAAACGCATGATCTCTTTATTCTTAATGGATGTTGCAAATACGATGATAAGGGAGAATTCACATTTATAGGGGGCCCAGGTTAATCAGTAGTTGATTACTGCGCAGTATCACAAGGTTGGAGAAGTAGAAAAGAATCATTCAAAGTAGAATCATTAATATTTTCTGATCATATGCCCTTGTTAGTTCAAAGAAACTGATCAACACAAAGTTAGTACTGCAATACAGAAATATATCCATGATTCATCCAGGGCCTTAAGTTCGGAAGAAAAAATAACCACTCTAACCACTTGTATTAAAGAAGTAGCAAATGTTAAAACAAATTCAAAACCATATAAATACAAACAACCGTGGTTTAAAAAAGGTGACCCAAACTTACCAGGTAATTATAGAGGTATATCATTCATGAATGCAATCACGAAAATTTTCGCCACAATTTCGCTAGAGCGTATAAATCTATGGATCAACAGAAATGAAATTCTTAGTGAATATCAATCTGGTTTTCGGAAAGGTTTTTCAACCATAGATAATATCTTTATATTAACTTCAATATCGCAGTTCTTCCTGAGACAACACAAAACTGTATGTGTTTTTTTTGTAGATTGTAGAGCCGCTTTTGACAAGATAGATCGCAACGCATTGTTTTACAAGCTCTCACAAAAGGAAATATCAACAAAACTTCTAAAAGTCCTAAAAAATATGTATAAAAATACTCGCCAGGCAGTATGGGATGGTCAGTATATTTCGGATTGGTTCCAGACTAAGTCTGGAATTAAAGAAGGATGTTTGTTAAGCGCTGTATTGTTTGCTATGTTCATAGATGATATTACAAATCACCTTCCTGCTGGAGTAAAAATTGAGGACATGATATTTAAATTCCTTCTTTACGCAGACGATATATTGATATTAGCGGAATTTCCTCAAAGCCTGCTGCTAATGATAAATAGACTTTCAGACTTCTGCAAGACATGGAACCTGACCATTAATTTAGAAAATAATATCTAATATCTAATGCATTATTTCGCTTTCTGACTATCTTTAAGTTAAAAATATTGTTACTATATTATAAGGGAGAAGAAATAAACTAGACTAAATCAAAAAAAAATGATCATAAAAAAAGGCAAACAAAACCGGAAAAATGTGAAAAATGGTATTTTAATAGAGAAACGATCGAAATAGTATCTGAATAGTATCTGAATATATCTTGGAGTTCTTCTTCAACCAAGTATGAAGATGTCATAGCATCTAGAAAAAAAAACAGATCGCAGCTAAAACAATGATAAATGTCTCTTGGAAAAGTATTGTTTGCCGCACGGAAATCCCAACATCGGCCAAATATAGAGTGTTTGAAGATATAATGCGCTCTGTTATGTGTTATAGCTGTCAAACATTGGGATATTTACCATATGATGAAGTCGAAAAAGTGCAACGCTTCTTTCTTAAAAAAATCTTCTACCTACCATCTATCACCACCAAACTACGTTTTACAAATTGAAACCGGGCTCCCAACCCTTTTCACACATACCCTCAAACTAGGAATGGCAGAAATGGGCTGAAATGTGTGGGGTTTATCTAGGAATCCAATGTGATGACATCATTTTACTTAAGAAACGACTTTATAAGCTCCTGGAAGAAGTTGATTTATACCAAAGAAAATAAGCCATACAAAAAGCAGTTTCATCTATAAATCGAATATTGTACCCAGATCTCTCGTATATTTTCACTGAAAATTATTTCAACGATAAATATAGTCCTAAAGCAATATCTCCTATATGTAGAGCAAGATGTGACCTTTTGAACTTAAATGGCTCACCGTGCAAGAAATCTACCACTGCCCTATGCACCTTGTGTAACCTAAATTCAAAAGAAGAATGTTTTCATTTTCTAACTATGTATTTGCCCCAATTACTATTATTATTACTATTATTTATTTTATTCTTAATTTATAATATGTATTTTGAAAAAAAAATCTATGTATTAAAATATTTTTGAATAAACCTTAACCTAAACCTAAACCTGTGGAGAAATGCGATCCAAGAAGAATTTGACGTTAAATGAGTTGCCGTCTGGTAAGAAGGCGGTTAAATGGGTGACAAAACAAAATTCGAAGGCAAGGTTGTTCGTGAAATTTTTTTGGCAGCAGAAATGGATCGACTAAACGGAGACCTTTGTACCTGTGGTGAGGTACACATCAATCCATTATTTGTTGGCATTAGCGGCCAGACATGATCTTCTCGTACATCAGATGGATGCTGTTACGGCTTTTTTGAACGGTGAGTTTGAAGAAGATATTTTATTTATACGACTCAGCTAAACTGTTCGAGATCGAGTATGTAAGCTGTGTAAAGTGTGGAATGAGAAGCTCAATCATGTTCTTATAAAAATGGGCTTAATGTCGATCACTGCATTAATTTTCAATATTCTGGAGAGCAGATGTTATTCGTCGCCATTTATGTCGATGACGTGCTTATTTTTATGAACTCACTTGATTTGGTGAATAATTTGAAGGATTAGCTGTCCGAAAACATTAAAATGAAAGATATGGGCCTCAGTATATTTCAGATATTTTGAGACGCTTCGAAATGGATGACTGCAACCCTATCTCCACAGGTTAGATTTTCATCAAAAGCTGTCTTCAGTTATTGTGTCCCAGAGATTATAATGCAAAACAACGAATGAAGGATGTATGCAAGAAATAGGATGTTTGCTCTTCGCTGCTGCGCCGTGAATCTACTGAGCAGATTTGCTACAAATCCAAGGAAGGCGCACCGGCCAACTGTCAAGGAAGCATGAGATATGGCTGGATTCTACGACGCAGACTGGGCTGGCAATATGTATGCCAGAGGATCCACAACTTGTTATGTGTTTACATTCCAATCATAGGCTATAAAACGTCAATGAACAGTCGCGCTTTCTTCAACCGAAGATGATGGCATGTCAGTTGTTGCTGCTATCCAAGTGTCCGTCTGGATTAAATGCCTGGAGGGTGAGCTATCTCCAGATGCACCAAAAACAATGGTACTTGCGATAATAAGGGTGCCATCACCATTGCTTCAAATAACTCTTATTCGACGAGAACGAAGCATGTTGGTACCAAGGCAAAATTTATTCGGGAAAACTGCAATACCTTCCCACAGACCAGATGTTGGCCGATATTCTCATAAAATGGTTTTGGTTTAAAATAATATTTTAAGTACTTTGTATTTTTTAATGAATTTATATATTTATATTTTATATACATACTTTATTTAACATATGTATTCTCAAAAAAGTTCTGTTAAAAAAAACTTTTTCAGGGAATTTACCAAGTGTACTTTTTTTTGAACCACGAAATTGTGAAAATAAAATTCTAAAAAAAAAATAACAATAAACAATTGCCAAAAGAAATTGCGAAATTAGAAGAAGCGGATGCCCTATGTCTCGCAGGGGAAAACGCACGGTCAGAAGACCTACCTAAATAAGCGGCACTAAAGTATACTACATATATGCTGGTTAACTTGAGTGAATATTCTTTTTATGTTCTTCACTTAAGTGAAATCAATCCATGATTCATTTAAGTATCCTCTTAAGGCCTTTTTGCTTTTTCAGGTTTTTTTCTGCTATCATGTGGGCGCTAAAAAAACATACTCGATGCAAAATCATACGTATCTTCTACTAATTTAGCAAATTTTGGCTTTTCAACATCCTGTTTACATTTCTGAATTTTTAAAATGCAAACCGACGCGAGGCGTGTCCTTACGACCGAGTCGTAGTATTTTATTCTTGTCAAACATTGTTTTTTTTTTTAACTTGATAAATTTCGACGCGTAGGTACTTTCGCTTGAATGTTGTCGTTTTCTGGCTGTTGTTATTATTAATAAGCTTATAAACTTTCGTTTAATCGACTATAATTCAATAGATAAGATGTAATAAAAAAATAGATAAACAAATAAAACCGAACTATTTACATTTTTGGTTTGTTATACTGCCCGATATAGAGCTTATAGAATGATGTGTGTAGCACAAAGTGTAAAGTTTTAAGTGAAGTTAACAAAAACGCTTTTTCCATTCATTAAGTAAAATACAATTCGGAAGTTAAATTAAAAATAAACTGCGCCTGAGAGGAAATGACTAATGCGATTATCAAAAGTAAAGAAAGTTGTTGTTTTTTTTACATTTTTCAATTTCAATTATTTTAAAACTACTGTTTCTTCAAATAAACATTAAAAAAAGTGCATTTTATTTGTTTAAATCGTACCATAAGCGAAATTTGTGAGAAATAAGAAGGTTTTAGCTAGTAGCATAAGGAGTAAAAGTGGTTTTGTTCCAAAATGTTCGCACATGTTTCTTGGCTGAAGTTATGTTCCTTTCATATTTGCATAAAAATATTTGGCACATATTGTTTGAAAAGTTTAAATTTTTTGAGTTGAAGTTTTTGAAGGGTTGTGATTAGGGAAAATGTTTATTACTGAACACATATAAAAAAAATATCAAAAAAAAAGATGAAGAGCTGCATTTTCTTCAAAATTCTTTCTTGAGTTATTTAAATTTAATAGTTTATTTTCTTTTAAAGGCCAAAAACTGGTTCTTGTAATCTTTTAGTATTTTTTTTTTATTCGCAAAATATTGATCACAATTTTGTGGTGTTTGATGTAAAATATAATAACTTCAGTTTTTTATTTTTTCAGTAAAAGCATTCAAACTTTTATTTAAAATTTGTAAAATTAATTTAAAAAAAAATTGGAATCATTAATTTTAAATTCAGTGCTTGAAACAAATTCGTCCACTCGTTTAGGATCTATTTGGTATTAAATGAGCTTTAAAGTGGTGTTATTTTATAAAGTTATTCGGCCCTATCGACGTAACGGTGGGAGCAGAACTTTCTCCGCAACGCATCCTTCGTCGGCAGGGCCGGCCCTACCATATGTGCAAGATGTGCAAATGCACAGTGCGCAGAGCTGCAGGGGCGCAAACTCACAAGAAAACTACATTCATATGTTTTCATTCTTTTTATATTAACCTGCTTTATTTTTTTGTTTTTAATTATTTTTTTTTACTATGTCACTATCAAATGATTTCTAAACATGCGAACTAAACCATTTTATCATTTTGCAAAAGAAAATCCTTCGTATAAGTACCAAAATCAACGCCAAGAATAAATTAATTCAAACAAAATTTTTGATAGAAAAATGAACTCAAACGTTAATTTTTTTTTTAAATGAATGTATCCCACAATAAGAAGTGTGGCTGACAGATTTAAATCCTGCACACAAGCAAAATCTCTCAATCTTATGCGCTTAACTCTTTCAAATGAAATGAAAGTGGGTGGTTTTTTTTACTGTCAAACACGATTTTCTCTTTTTGTCTCTCTTGGTAGTTCGTTTACATTTCGAATGAGAAAATATGAGCAAAATATTTCAATAGGAAATTAAACTGCAGTTCTCTAATTAAGTTTTTGAAAAATATATTATTAATTACGAAGCGTGTGTTTTGCGGGATTTGTGTTTTGTATTTTTACGTACCAATAACTCATTAAATTTAAAGCTTAAAACACTGGTGGAACTGTGAAAGTGCTAGGTGAAGTGTTTTTTGTGTGTTTATTTTTGTAAATATGTATTACTAGCGGGCCCACCCCGGCTTCGCTCGGGCAATCAACTTAAGGCTTCCTAAAAAATTGAGAAAAAATCATCTTAAATACCTTAAACTAAGGCACTCCGTTTCTGCACATTTGCAGTAAGACCTCAAAATTTTAAAGTTCTAGAATTTGCCTGTTTTCTTTAAACTATTATTAATTGATGAATTAGGTAATACCTTAAATTTTCTTATAGAAAATTCGATCGGGTAGCCAAATTTTAGTTTCTTAAAAAAAAATTTGATAGACTGAAAATTTATTTATACCTCAAAATTGAAAAGCGATATCCCAGAATAGACTACCCTCACATTTTCTTACAACCCCGGCGGATATTCCAGTACGCTCATATAATTACCTCTAAATTTTGACTATCTAAATTTTGACTGTCTAACGCCTCTCTCAGTTTACTTGCTGGCCTGGCCCGGGTGTAAATGCACAAAACGCTGTTCTTGGCTTTGTTAATTTTTTATATTGTTTGGAGGCTTCGGATACATTCTGAAATCGTACTCGGTTTCATCGCAATTAAAACTCGACTTTTTTTGCTTTAATCGTTCGCAATCATCTTCGTTTTTTTTTCTTCTTCTGGAAGCAGTTTCGTCGAAGATTTGTTTGATTGTTCGTATGTAGGGTGGAGTTTTTAGGATCTGAACAGGATCGACCTTTGCTCCAGGTTGAGTGTCAGTCGTGAATCTAGCGATGCACATGTCTTCATCTTCAGAAGATTGTTGTTATTTTCTCTTCATGAGATTCTGGAGCTTCGATTTTGATTTGATTTTGGTCGCTTTTGAATAATTTTTTTTTATTGTATACTTACGAAACTTTTATCAATTCTTTTTTTTCGATTCAGTATAGGGCAAATTTTTTAAAATTTGGTAAGCGATGGACGGCACTGTCACCTTTCAACTGTTATCTGTCACTTTTCACCTTATATGTGTCATCTCTCAACTGTCATGTGTCATCTGTAACTTGTCCTCTGTCACCTTTCATCTATCATCTATCACCTGTCATTTGGCTCTTGTCACCAGTCATATGTAATGTCAAGTATCACCTGTCATATGTCATTCTACGTAACGAAATTGGTTCTTCCAATTCTTGGAAAAAACCAAAATTGTATATACCTAGGAAATAAGAAATAATAAAACGTTTAAAGGATTATGTTTCTCTTCCGCCAAGAAAATTGATTATTGATTATTATGGTCTTTAAATTTCCAAAATTGATTATTTCGCTCTTCAAATTTTCAGTCTTGAAAAACCCAAAATTTACATGAATGAATGTAATGTAACGAAGTAAGCAGTAATAAACCGTACCTACCTTTCAACAATGTGGTACACAATTTTTTTCTTTTTTTTTGTTGTTCTTTCCTTAAAGAATTGAATTTGAATAAATTTTTTAATTCAATTTTTTGTGAATTGAGAAATCGAATCCAAAAATTTTCATTCTCAGAGTTTTGACAGTAGAATTGAGAAATTTGTATGAGAATTTTTGTTTATATTTCTGAGAATACGAAGATCTCTGAGATCTTAGAAATATAAACTGGTCAATTGATTTCTTACAAATATCAAATTGTCATCCATACAGCTGCGGTAAAAAAAATAGCACCAGTACGAGAACCCAATTTCATTTAAAAATAAAGTTTATGTCAATATTTTGAGGGAAATTTTAGATATGCAAAAAGACTAAATTTAATCAAAAGAACACATTTAAAAAAAATTGCAACTTTGATTCATCAATTTTTTAAAATAACTTAAATTTTCTCCAAAAACTCTTATTAATAGGCGGTAAAAAAAATAGCACCATTGCTTTATCATGCAACTTAAAACTAAAACATCGTAAGAATACAATTTGTTTTTATCATTTTATTTTTATGAAGTACCTAACCCACCAAAATCAGTATTTGCTGTATAGCCTTTGTTGGCTCTTACAGCTTTACAACGTCTGTTCATCGAATTTACCAAATTTTGGCACCTTTCAATCGAAATATTCTCCCAGGCGACCTTCACGGCAGACCAGAGTGCTTGGTTACTTAACGGCCTAGCGTCAGAGACTCCTATCTTAACATCTGCCCAAAGATTTTCGATGGGATTTAGGTCAGGCGATTGCGCTGGCCACTCCATCACATTAACTTCATGATCTGCTAACCATTTTTTTGCCTTCTTACTAGTGTGCTTGGAGTCATTGTCCTGTTGGAAGACCATAAAAGCGGCATCTCTTCCTCTGCATAAGGGACTATATTAAATAAACGTGTTGATCCATGATGAGTTTAATCCAATATATGGGCCCAACTCCATAGTAGGAAAAACAAGCCCACACCATTATGCTCGAACCTCCGTGCTTAACTACTTATGTAGTGACAAAAAACCGTTACCTTTTTAGTGCCAGATTAAACAATACAGAGAGATGACAGTTTAAGCAATAACAATTAACAGTATAGTTGCTTTAAATATTTTTCTATTCACTCAATTGCAGAAGTAAAAATGAAACTTGTACCAGTAGTGCTATTATTTTTACCGGCACTGTACGTCATTACATAGCTGTCATTATACGTCAATTATACATAGCTGTCATTTGCGTTTTGCTATTCCAAGTCTGATTCTTTTTTGTTATACCACGTTTTATAATGACTGACGTTTCATGTCAAGGCACACGGGAACGCTGTCGAACGGGATAATCTTATGTCCGTCTCCTGGCTCTTCGCTACCTCCCTACCAATTTTCAGCCAAATCTGTTCTGCCATTCTTGAGTTATAAGTGGTGTAACTAACACGACTTCCTTTTATATATATAGATTGAAACTTATTTTATAGACAACTAGTCCTGAAAAAAATCGAAAATAATAATTAACAAATATTTTTCGGATTATCCGCGTTATTAGAATATTAAGAGTACAATTAAGAACGCGCCCCGAAAGTTTCGCATCAAATTTCATTGAGCGTGAGATCATGTCATCAATACGACACAGGCATCCCAAATTAAAATTAAAACACCATGCGATGTAGTGAGGGTTTGATCCCAACAACCTGCATTACAACAACATATTTAATGCTGTCAATGTTTAAACTATAAAATTATTCTAAGACACAAATATTTACCAACTGAAGTTTTATTGATTATTATTTTTTTTGAAAAACATGTTTTTTAGTAAAACATATAATTGTTATTATCATAAAATATTTTATTTTATTTCAACAGTGATCAAATATCAAATTAAAAGACATCAACAAAAAATGGAGAAAAAAATATCATTGGCCCAACCGAGAATTCTTAAAAAGAAGCACTTTCGAGTGAAGCATCAAAAAGTGAAGCTCTTTCGGGCAAATGAACCAATCCTCAGTGTTTTCATGTGGGGTATTAACCATACGGTATGGATAATTTCTAAATAATTTTTTGTTTTTTCCATTCAATAAATTTTTTTTTTACCTTTTTTGTTATTTTGGATTATAGATTAACGAGCTGAGTCATGTCAATATTCCAGTTATGCTATTACCAGATGATTTTCGAGCATATTCGAAAATAAAAGTTGACAATCATCTATTTAACAAGTAAGTTTGTCATATTTTGGACAAAATATTCTCTTGCAATCCCCAATAAAAACATTTTTTTTTTTAACAGAGAAAATATGCCATCACATTTTAAAGTCAAAGAATATTGCCCGCTTGTATTTCGAAATCTACGCGAACGTTTTAATGTAGATGATGTTGATTATCGTGAATCATTAACACGATCACAACCTATTCAAATTGATTCATCGGGTAAATCAGGTGCACAATTTTATCATAGCTATGATAAGTTTTTTATTATCAAGAGCCTGACATCAGAAGAAATTGAAAGAATGCATGCGTTCCTTAAACACTATCATCCCGTAAGTTTTAGATTTTTAACAAGTATTAATTACAATAACTATTGAACTCTTATTCCAACAAGAAGCGTAGAGTTGGCTAAAAAAAACAGATTACGGTGAAAACAATACACAGTTTTGTTTGATTTCTTTTTCTCCCAAAACTTTTTGAATTATTAAGACACAACTTATTATTACCCAACCGTTTGATGGACGACGGTAAATCTATAAATTGAAAGCATGCTGCTCTAATTGAATATGCAATCTTAATTAAAAAAAAAAAAAACATCAAAGCGCTCAATTTATTTTTTTTTTAACTTTTATTTAATTTAAGAAGCTAGAGTTTTATTTTATATAAAGGCATTTCTTAAAAAAATATATTACAAAAAAATATAAAATAATTTAAAATTAGTAGCGAATATGTTCCATTTGCGCAATTAAAATTAGAGGCTTTATTATAACGTAAAAGAATTTCCAATTTATTTATGAATGTCCATTTAGAGGTTTTCTATTTGCATTATGGAACTGCACTTCATCACTTTCCATATTCTTACTAATTTAAGTACTTAGGTCCTTTAACCTACTATTTCCAAGATGTCCCTCAAGCTAGCAGACCAAGGTCAGCAGAACATACTTTTTTGATGGTAGTAATGGGAGAAATCTCCGATCGGAGAGAAGTTTCGATCGGAACGTTTATTTTGTTCATGGTATCCGTATCGGAATAACGAAATAGACGCATACCAACGCCTCTAGTTGACATGTGTCTAATTCATAAATTCCATTTTATTTGTTTGCGGAACTTTTTTCACAACAATTTTGCTGTCGGAGACAATCGGAACTTAAGCATCGCGTGTATTTCACACGCGTTGCTCGGATTTTGACATTTAATCGCTAGGCATCGCATGAATTCGAGACACGTTACTTCGATTTTAAAAGTTTTAACGCATATTTCAATTTATTTCGTAGGACTGTCCGATTTATCAATCGAAACAGCTACCATGATACAAAATTCGTACATTTCGTAGAAATCGGAGAAAGTTTCGTTCCGATCGGATACGATGATAGGGCCCAATTAGTGCTTAATTAATGCTTTTAAGTGCTCCAAAAAAAATTTTTGTGCTCCAATAGTTTTGGAAAAAATTAATGTTCTGCTAACTTGAGTTCAAGCATAGAGTAAGCCGAGTTAGCCGCGGTGTAGATTCCTAGATGTCCAGGAGTTGATATCTGATTTCTGATATGGGCTCAGTGTTGTTGTTGGTTTTTTATGGCATTAAACACAGATATGCTATCAGAGCATATGATGTGTTTCCCACGGTAACTCGATAGTCTTAGTGGCCATAATACCATTTATGTTACATAAAATATATACATCGTCAGTATAAATGCAGTGATCTAGTATCTTTTGCTTTTTCAAAATTGTATTGTATTGTATTGTATTGTATTTTATTTATAATTCATTTTTGGTAGGTACATTAATTTGAATAGCTTTAGAAAAGAAAATTAACATATAAGATTTGCAAAAACCAGAGAAAAATTATTTACAAAAAATTTAACATAAAAAGCAAAGTATAAAACAAATTCAAAAATTATTATTAAATAGTGATCTTCCGAATAACAACTTTCTACGTGCCCATAAAATAAATTAAGAGACACTCTTTAGCTAAGCTTAAAGCTAGAGCTAGTGGCGAATGTCTATCAAAAAAAAAAAAATCAAGTTGTGTGCAAGGTGAAAAGTAATGAAAAATAAAGGGGAAAAAGGAAGGGAAAGTTTTTTTTTTTTTTTTTTTTAAATTTATATACATATATATTAAGTAATTAAGGACAGTAAATTTTCAATTTGAACATGATCGTATCGAAAAAGCCATGATTTGACATTTTGCAGAAAAGAAGACAAAACTCTAAGACTTCTAACGGAGAAAGGCAACTTGTTAAAAACTGAAGGAGCAACTATTGTAAAAAATCTTCGAAAATGTGTTTTATTATAAGAAGGAATGTTAGCTAAATTCATTGTATTCACTCGTAAGTTATGTCGTGGGTTATTTCTTGATGAAAGATATCCACTTCTCATAAAAAATATTTTTAACACTTTAAAGTAGTAGAGATGTCGTAGAGGAAGAACTTTTAAATCCTGAAACAAACGCAATTATGAATAATAACACCGAGAAGTGATCCCTAGAATACACCGTTATAAAGTGGAAAGTTGGAAGTGTAGATGCTGTTAGTTTTTACACAAAAAGTTCTATTTGTTAAAAAAGATCCTACGTAACCGTATATTTTTCTTGCAACACCCCATTTTGTAAGATTGTTTAAAACTACATGGATCCCTATTCTATCGAAGGCTTTTTAGAAACCAAGGGAGAGGATGGATATATGTTTTTTTTTTGCTAATAGAGCTTTATTATTAAAGTAATAATCAATATGAAGAAGAGTATCGACGCATCCTCTGTTGTATTTAAAGGCGACTTGGTTAGGGCTTATAAGTTTTCTTGTTTCCGCAAACCGTTTTATGCATTTTGCAATAATTTTTTTCATTATTTTGGATAGACATAGGAATTCCAGGTATATGGAATAATCGAGCTATTTAAGATGTTATTGTATAGATTAAGAATTCTTTGCTTAGTTGTATTCTATGGTTTTCTGTTGAAAGAGTGTCCAGTTGGATAAATCAGGTTTAAATTTAGGTACAAATGTATTTAATAACGTAATGTTTTCACTGTTTAAAGAGATCAGTATCGGGAAATGGTAACTGTTATGTAGGTGATCTAATGTCGTCCAAGTGAGGAATATTGAGAGCTATATTAGTGCTACATGAGTTCCACTTATTTTACCAGAGGCAAGAGAAGGATGTGTAGAAGGAGTATTGTTAAGATTTTGGTTTGTTTTGTTTGTTTTACGTTGACTCTGCGATCGGGCGTTGAACCCCCCAAATCCACTGACTTAGGGATTTGGTAGAGATCAAATGTGAAGACCACAAGACCTGAGGGTTTTCGTTTTACATCATAACTTTTTTTAGGAACTTATATACGTCTACGACGCCTAATAATTTCAGATTCAGACACCTTATTGAGGCATGGGGCGAAACAGACTCCTTTTGTTTGATTAAGCTTATCTTTAAGCTTCACAGTTACTGGACAAACACCAGCAAGATCTTTGGCTCGAAAGAAAATGTTTGCGGACTTTTGAGGCCTTGAAATATCAATAAACTACCGTCGCTAAGTTGATTTTTACTTTCGTAATCTTGACTTATAGTATCGATGGGTGTTTTCAGCTCAGTGAACCAATGAGATTATCGTTTGATTTTGGGGAAACAACGATGTATCAAGGGTAGGGAGTTATGTTTTGGTTTTTTTTTTTCTGGGCTGGAGGTCGGTATTTTTTTATTTATTTATATTTTAAACTTTATCAGGCATCAGGATCGGGATCGAGAATCCAGAATTTGCCACCTATATTGTTTGGCCGAATGGCCATTTCAATTAAATTATTCATTTATTCATTGGGTACACTCAAATGCGATACCGAAGAAGAGAAAAAAAAAGTAATTTAAAGAGAGAAAATGGTTTAAATAGAGAAACCGGTTTCCGCGCTGGGCGACACAAAAAAAGGCTCCGCGAAATTAGGCCCCAGGAAATAAGGCCCCACAAAAAAAATGACATAAGGCCCCAAAAAAAGTACACAAAACAACAACAACAAAATTTCTCAAATTTTGGGGTTTTATTTCATTTTTTGGGGCCTTATTTCATTTTTTTTGGGGCATAATTTCATTATGAAATAAGGCCCCAATGAAAAAAATCCCAAATTGTTTTCGGGACTTAATTTCATTTTATTTTAAGAAAACAATTTGGGGCCTTATTTCATAATTTGAAAATAACATTGTCTTTAACAAAAAATGATGTGAAAATTCGCTAATCGGGGACCCACAGCTGCTTAAGTACCGCTTGGTGTGGTGCCAGCTATAATGTTTCAACGTTAAACCGATATGATGTGTGATATGATTTTTTAATGCTTAAATGTAAATCGCGCGATTTTTTGCAGCTATTCTGTTACTCCCTGATGGTTTTCAACACGAAAGATGAAAACCGTCAGGAAGTAACAGAATATCTGCAAGAAATCGTGCGATTTGTTGCAGCTATTCTGTTACTCCCGTAGCGTTGGTATGCGTCTATTTCGTTATTCCGATACGGATACCATGAACAAAATAAACGTTCCGATCGGAACTTCTCTCCGATCGGAGATTTCTCCGATCGGATACGATGATAGGGCCCATTGCTACTTTATTTAATAAAAAAAAATTTACGTAGAATATACTAAATTTTCTGTTTAAGCCATGACCTTATTATTATTATAGCTTCTAAATTTCTCGTCATACGATTTTTTTTCAGGGCGCTCTTTCAAATATTGAAGTAAAAAAATAATTTTGATCAAACTATGACTTTATCTAGTAGTTTTATAAAAATGGTTTTGGGGTTGGCTGTGGCGCGATGGTATGCGTGGTCGCCTGTCAACCAAATGGTCACAGGTTCGATCCCAGCCGTAGTTCTATGTCTTGTTTTTTTCCATTACCATTGATCATTGTTGGGCCGCTGGTTTACTCATTACATGTTGTTCAGGCATAACACTAACAACATGTGATTGAGTAAATACTAGTATGCCCAACAAATATGACAATGAACAAAATGATGCAAATTATAAAAAGGGACATTGATATAAGACACGGCATTTTCTCCGCTTTAGCCCAGCCGCCAACCCTGGAGATAAAATCTGAGACAACCACCACTTTCAGTTTCAGTACCTCGCGCCACACACACCTTTCCCTTCCCATCCTATCCTATCCTTCACGCCCGCGCTGTGTTGATACATATAAAGGGTAAACCAAAAATCCCCTTGAGCGCGCGCATATTATAAAAAAAAAAAAAAAAAAAAATGGTGGACTAAAATCAATATTTTTTGAATGCACAAAAGAAGTCTTAATACTGGTTAATATTTTGGTGAAAAAATAAAAAAAATAAAAATCAGTAATGGACGGGGTGAGCAAAACAGTGGTCCAAAGTAGGGGTTCGGGCAAATTTCAAAAAAAACAGCCGTTACTCGAAAACCGTTACGATTCGGGATAAACAAGTTACTAAATTCTGACAGGTCATAACCTGGCCTATTAACATATTCAGTTTGGACCATCCTTTATGGGACACCCTGTATAATTATAATTTCCTTTCTTTTCTTTAAAGTTTGCCCATTTTAAAGAGATAATTTAATTTTTCAGTTTCAGCTTCATGATAATTTCAACTTAAACTTAATGACTCTAAATTTTGTTTTTGATATTGCAGTAAATTCTAGAATTTATTTTAGTTACTTTCAGCAACTTATCTACCATCATCTTACAATTAAACTCGACAAAGATTTTAAAGATTTAAAAATCTAGTGGTCCACAGTAGATAGCATATATTAGATAAATATATGGCCCAAGGAACTCTTTTCTTGAAAACTCGTAATATTGTATTATCAACTGATTTAACATTACTCCAAGCGACAGTATAGTGAAAACAGAGGGAGGTAGAGAGGCTGCTCATTGCGTAGCTTTGATATAACTCTTTTCTAATATATTTACCTACAATTAAGCCATTTAGTTTGCAGTGTGATGCAATCGCTTCAATGTTGTAGATCGAAGAAAAAAATTTATAATTTCAATAAAAAAAAACTAACAAATTACTTAATTTTGTTTTCGCAGTATGTTGTCGAAAGACATGGGAAAACACTTCTGCCACAATACCTAGGCATGTATCGAATTACTGTTGAAAGTGTACAATATTACTTTGTTGTAATGCGAAATGTATTCAGCTCACATCTAACCATCCACAAGTATGTTCTCCCTGTTCAATTATATTGTCATTAAAAATTATTTCTTCGCTTTTTTTTTTTTTTTAGAAAATTTGATCTAAAAGGTAGCACTGTTGATAGAGAAGCCTCAGAAAAGGAATTAGAAAAACAATTACCAACCTACAAAGACAACGATTTTATGAAACAAAAAATGAAGCTTGAAGTTGGTGAAGATGCCAAAAGGAAACTATTGGAAACGCTGAGCAATGATGTTGATGTATATTTAAAATATTTTATTCATGTTGTTTTGTATTCATTATATTTTTGTATTCTTATTTTTAGTTATTAACGAAATTGCACATCATGGATTACTCACTTCTGGTTGGAATACATGATTGTGTTAGAGCCGAAGAAGAAGCTCTGCAAGGCGAAAATTCGCGTGATGCTGGTGGACGAAGTGATAACAGCGAAAGTGAAGAATGTGATAGCGGTGAAAGGTGAGTAGGTGTTTGTTTGTTACTTTTTTTTTTGTAATGCTTAAAAATAATAAAATAATTCAAACAATTTATAAACCTAAATTCTTGACAAATTTTAATCAAAATGATAAAAGCATATTTTGTTTTAATGTTGCGATACTAAACTAAGTTTTTTTTTGATAAAAAAATATAAATTTGAGAAATCAAATTATTCGTAGCGAATTACAAACTGTTTGTTACGAATTGTCAAACTCCATTCGCGTTTCACATACGATCCACACTTCGACGAACAAATTGGTCGCGCGCGACTAACCTTAAAATCACTCTCGTTTTTATTTTCTTCATGGTTGGTCATGGCTAAATTTGTCAAAGTCAAACGTCATTCGCGACGAATAAATAAAACCATTTGAAAAATGTCAAAATGGACGAAAATTAGCTCATTCCTTGGTCGCTATCATGTGAATAGTCTTTTATACGATCATTCGTGGGCCGTTAGTCGTTCTTATGTGAATAGACCTTTAAATTACATGCGCTTTGGTCATCGTTTTTCCTCGGAAATAAAACGTTGCGGTGGGGACTCAGTATTGGTGATAACGCTGATTAGAATCCAAAGAATTTTTTATATCTATGCAAAAAATATAGATATTGTCATAAATAATTTGAAAACTATTGTTATTTGGTGAAAAAAAATTAAACAAAGCGTTACTATCCCAAACGCGTATTTTGCAAAAAAAAAAATAAGATGCGTTCTATTACTTAACCAGAAGTTGCAGATTTTGGTTTTGCATAGAGCTTGAACTTACCGTTGCTTTTATGTTTTACATTATGATTTGCGAATCGAGCATTCGCCTTGGTTCAAATACTTCGCTATTAAGTTTATTATTAAGTATGTTTCCTATGCATATAATGGTTGAGCGATTAGAAATTTTAATATATCTTCTACGTTTTAAGAGATATTCAATTGAAAGAAAATGTATTATTTAGTTATTGAATACAGCTAAAAATTGGCGTTTGCAAAATTTTATTTTAAACTTTTTTTTAAAACTTTTTTTGGCCATGAAAATAAAAATAGGGACAACAAAATGTTTATAAACTTAACTGACTTTTATTGCAAGAGTAATATTACTAAACCACGCAACTTTTTATTTTTTTTATTTTTATTTCGAAAGAAGAATGAATAAATAAAGGGAGCTATTATCTCAAAAAATTTTTCAAACTTTTATTCATGCAAAAAAAAAATAACTCATCCTGATGTAATTTTTCGTTTTTGGTCGTGTGAAAACAAACTCCTTCAATTTTCAACATAATTTAACAATTTAAAATATTTATAAAACTTAAACTTATGGTTTTCAAGTTAAACAAAATCAACGTAGTTTTAAATTGAAAGCTTTGGAAAGGGAAAAATCTCGAAATGTCGCACATTTCATTGTTTTATAAAACCTTGGGCTACCAGTCTTTATTTTTGGAAGTTTTTTTTTAATTCAATAGTTTAGTTCATTGCTTTATGAGCTATTATCTCAATTTATATTAAAAAAAATTTTATCACTTCAAATGATGATTCAAAGTTACTAAATTAGTACTCACTTTTTGATAGCGGTAAAACCTATTCAACATTTATTATATTTTGTATTTTTAGTAACTAATGGTACATATCTCAAAAAAATAGTTGAAAATTAAGAAATAGGTATAATAATTCTTAAATTTCTTTTTGTTTCATCTCAATACGAATATTTTTTTTTTACAAAGAAACAGTAAAGAATCATTCACTTAATTTTTTTTTTTTGTTTAGTGTAGATAGATGATACGAGTTCATTTTTTTTTGTCCGCCATTAATTTCTTGTGTCGCATAGGTAACTACCTATCAACTACATTATATTTACGTATATTTTTTTCCTTTACAGTTTTTAATTCGAATAACGACGGGAACATAATTTCTCGACCCTTACACAAAATATTTATTTCTTACTTTACTTTAGCTACCTAATTTATATTTCAAAAAATCCTATCTAACCCAAAAAAAATTAAATTCCATATCTAATTACATTTTCATACCTAATTATATTCCAACCTAAAATTTCAAAAAACTCTCAAAACTTACACCTTACGTAATAATAATAGGTACGAGTACATAATAAAGAATATTTTTTTCTTTTGCAATAAACTCAATAAATAAGAAGAATGCCTATGACGAACAAAAAAAAATATGTATGTATATGCAAAGATGAAATGAAAATCAAAAAAATTTAAAAAAAAATCGCCGCCACCAACCCTTCCTTAATATTTATTGTTTCCAATCAGACATATACAAATTATCATTACTCACTCATATCGAATAAGCAAAACAACGATATAAAAAAAAACTATAAAAAAATTCATTCACGTGTATGTCGTGCCGTTCGCCGCCGCCGCGCCGCGCCGGCCGCGCCGCTCGCCGTGTCGGTCAGTCAGTAGGTATCCTTTCTCCACCTACATAATTGTATAATGTATGCATGCTTTTGCAATTATCTGTTTGGTATGTATAGCATATCTATCTATGCATATTATTATGATGTCTCTCTGGCTCTGAGAAAAGAATAGCACAATAGAATCACGTCACAGGTCATTTGGTAAAAAAGAGAATTATCAATCATATTATTCTTTCTCTAATACATTCCAATGCATTTATAGGTACATGAAGTCTGAGTTCGATAAAAAAGGGAACCCAGCCTTAATGACGAACGGAATCGATGTGTTAACTAGTAGCAGCCCTTTTTTTTGAGAGATGGTACATATAGATTTTTGCTAAGAATAATATTTAAATAATTAAATTCTTTAAAGCAACCACACTATTTCACACTACAAGACTGATAATAATTAATCTTTTATCACTTTATGCGACGATTGTTATGTTTTGCTATCGTTAACGCTATCTTCGAAACTATAGCTAAATAAGTATTATCTTATAGTAATTTTATAGTTCTTTCCTTGAAACAAGTTAAATTATTTTGTTAAAATTACAAATTGATACACTTAGACGTTGTTTTCCACTTTCCAGTATCTCCCGACTTGTATCTAGTTCTTCAGAAAGTTTCTGCAACTTTTCTGGCTGCCAGTTGACTCGCCTTCATTGTTGATTCTCCAATGCTTAATTTCTTTTTTCAATCACTTCTTAATAAAAAAAATTATCTTTAATTTCAAACTCACTGTCATTCAAAAATGGATTCTTAAACGACGCGACGATAACAGTGATACACTGGTGTGCAATTGTTTGCAAAAATTCAGAGCAACGTCAGCTGCGTCATTTCGTATAAGAAGAAGTTATTCGCGTATCGACGTCAGAATAATATTCCGTAAATTAACGTACCATTTTGAAAGACATTTCCGAACAAATAACCTCCAAAAGATGTGAAAAAATTCGATTCTCTTTGAAGGTCCGATTCTTCATGGACTGTCACGTCACCAAATTCATTTATTTATTTTTAAGTAGGTATTGTTTTTGTTTTCAACATTAAAATAAAAACTCTTGTCCTCTAAAAGTCAATCGACGAAAATTATATAATAAGACTTATACTCTTAAAGATTTTAGTATCACCCGGTTGTGAAGTTCATTCTTTGCGTTTTTTAGAACTGAATTATATTCTAAGTATAATCAAGAAGCACTTCCAACTTTCCATGCAAATTTCAAAAGTTTCCAGTCAAAAGCTAGGATAATCGCTTGTCTCTATATACTTTTTTCTATGTTTAAGAATCTGCCTATATTTTTTCGTAGGATGTGGATCGAGGACAGATCCTTTATTCGTGGATGCAATGGACCCCGCTTCATTGCGCAGCTTCAATTATCTCGGGGTGTTTTTCCGACTTCTTTTTAAAGAGACTACTTTAGATAATTGAACTGGGGTCGAAGACACCTTTCAATTTGAAATGTCAAAATGTTTTGTTTTTTTTTTTCATTCCCTGGAGGGTTGTTGATTTTATATTTTTGTTTTGTTTTTGGCATATGTGTGAAATATGTAGATTGAAACAGCACACCAACGTTTTGTGGATTGATTCGAAAGGAAATGTCAAGCAGTGCTGGTAGCTGGAGCTGTTCGTAATGTATTGTTTGCTTTTGACGTCGCTGGGAATGTTGCTGGTTTAATCTGTTTCGCGCTTTGTCCTTAAAACATAAATTTTGAATTTTTTTTGATTCCACTATGTGAAACTAGTTTCATTTTTCCAATATCTGTTTAAATGAGAACCCATTCAATTGAAACAAAAGACAGAATGTCAAAACACGAGGTAAAAAAAATGAATTTCATCCTCCTCCGTCCCTGGTTGGATTGGATGGGCATACCTCTTGAACCTACAAACTATCATAAAAACAAAAGTACAAAATATAATAAGACTTTACTATAAGATAGTTCATCATTACTCCCACTGCTACATCCTGTATCAACATGGTGTGAACGCAATTCTTCTTTCTTCTCCTGTCAGCTATTTCTCTTCTTAATATCTAGGCAATATAAAATAAAATATATAAAATGATAGTACTTATGAGCAACATTCGATTGTTGCGCCTCTGTCAAGCTAATCTCTTTCTATTTTTGTAACAGCAATATGTTGATATATTATGCTGCCAGTCAACATTTTTAATACGCTTTTATTAGTTTCACCTGTATGTTTGTTTGTATGTATGTAACTGACTCGTTGGGGCTCAATTTTGCCCCACTTTAAGCAATCAGATTTACTTCAAATGTTGTAGACTTATCAACTACCACAGACAATACAATATTTTGATAAGCTTATCTTATTATCCTGATTAGGATTGTCAGGATTAGTGATTTTAAGCATTAGATGAAATGGTTCGATTACGAAATAATTCATAAGACTTGTTCGCAAATAAAGTTATACAACTATGTCTCGCTGTGTTAACATAAAAATTCTTGAAAATGTTTTCTATCAAGATGCAACTGTTCACACATCTGTACATATTAAAGACGGTTTTATAGCATATCGAACTAAAAAGCGAAAAATTAAATATAGTTAAAAAAAAACTAAAAAACACGCTTTAATAGCAAATCGAACTAAAAATCAGAAAATAAATTTTAATTTATATTTTATTCAACGGTTATAAGAAGTATACTAACACATTATTTTCAAAAATTAAATTTAAATTAAATTAATTTCATTGTAAAAAATCGTGGGGTGCTCGATATCGATTGTTGTAAATATATGATTAGTAGTTATTTGTAAACATAGAGTTAGTATAGAAATATGATATAAACGCTTTTTTACTATGAAATTAATTTTTTTTTTCATGACTTTATTTTTATTTTAGAATTTCTGAAAATTATTGAAACATTGATGAGTTAGTATACTTCTTATAACCGTTAAAATATAAATTAAAATTTATTTTCTGATTTTTAGTTCGATTTGCTATTAAAGCGTGTTTATATACAAGTATACAAGTGCGCTCTCAAACGATTACACAACACAGCTGTGTTGCACGTGCTCATGAGAGAGTACTATAGATTTCATATGCAAAGTCCGTGGCACGGCCTTGCTGAAAGTGAGTGTTAGTGAGTGTTGCGTGATTTATCCGTGGCACCGCTGTCAAATTAGAAATTCTAGTACGGGGACGGATTGGTGGTGGCAAGGCGCTGAGAGACGTCGAGCGCCCTCAGAGCAAAGTTATTTTTCTAAATTTTAGTTTTAGATATAAACTATGTATTTTCAAGTTATTATTATAATTATTATATTATAATTATATTATAATAATAATATAGTAAAAATATAATTATATTTTAAAGTTATTTCTGCTGTTGTCCCTGTCTATCGCTTCGGTTTTGTATCTTCGTCAAGAAGTGTTTATATCCAGTTGTGATGATTTTGTTTCAGTAAAAAAAACTCAAAGAATTACTAAGGTAAGAGGTTAGTTTAATTTTATAACTTCAAGCGTGATTTATTCCCTTTTATAACCCAGCCAAGCAATAAATCCATAAAGACTCATTCAATTATTTATTTGATCAAATAGATTTTAAAAAAATTTAAATTAGATTAGATTATAATTTATTTATTTTATTTCTATTTAATTCAATACAACAAAAATAGGATAACTAAAAGAGAATTTAAGAAATGGATACATTAGTGAAATGGATAAATTAGTAAAATCTTTTCTATTTTAAGGTAACAGCTATGTTCCTTTATATGTGGCTTCTGAAAAGATCCAAACCATATTTCAGTACTTCTAGCTACACATATTTTTATTAAACCACCCAGAAAGAAACGCAGCAAAAAATTTCTTTCGGCGCCCCAGCAAGTAGCCGTCCACCTTCACTTCAACCCTGTGTTTGTTCAACTGAGTCACAATTTCTGAAACGGACCGCTAAGAAGTGAAGGTCGATATTTTTTTCGTCGTTTGTGCATCTTCTAATAGTTTTAGACATTGTCTGCTGAAATCCAAAAAAAAGAGAAAAAGAGGGGCAATCAAAATTTTTAGTAGTACCTATTTTTTTTAAAACACTTACTCATTTATCTTCTGATCTAATGAACCGATTTTGATCATTCAAAGGGTATTCTAGTCAGAATTTAATATTGTTTACTTGTGAAAAATATTTATTTTTTTGTATTTTATTTATTAAATGGTTCATAAAAAAATGGATAATCGAATATTTTTGTAAACACGAGAATGTTTCGTTTTTTTTTTAAGATTTTGGAGGAGGCATATTGCTCAGATAAAAGAATATTTAATTATAGTATCAATTCCCTTTGATGTTTTTTTTTAAATTTCTTTCTCATTTCTTTTTTTTTAAGTTTTATATAGAAACATATGGAAAAATTGATTTACGACTAGGGAATGTTTAAATCATCAAATTCAAGCAAATAGAACTGAAATTATAACGTTTGTATCTAGCACTTACCTACATATAAGAATTTGAAGAAAAATCGTACCTACGAAAATTTAGTATGTGCTGCTTATGACAAACTTTCTTTTCATTTTGATGATTTAAATAGTTTTCATTTGTAATTTAAGTCTTGTTAGTATTTATACACAATATTTTGGCAAAAAATTAAAATAATCATGTCGATTACAGAATCCGCAAAACTCGATCCGCAATGATTTACAGTGTAGTGTTCTCTTTTCTTTTCACGATAAATGAATAGGTGGGAAACAGAGCTCTAACTGCGGATCGAGTTTTGCGGATTCTGTAATCGACATGAATATATTTTTCTTTCTCACATAAAAAATCCATCGACTTTAAGACAAAAACAAACAACAAATCCAATTTGCAAACACAATTTTTCTGATTTACAAATAATTGCACGATTGTCAACTAATTGGATATTGGATGGTATTCTTGCCAACAACAATATCCAATTTTCACTAAGCAGATCATTCAAGTTGAATCAAATCATGCATTCTTCACGGAAAAAAAAATGAAGTTTATATGGAAAGTTCACCATATTAAAAAAAAATATATTTAAAAAAATTAAATGAAGCAATGATATGTTCCTTCATTATTTATTTATTATTATTACTATTATTCTTTATTTCTCATTCTTTGGTATTAATACAATTTAAGAGACCTTAGGTCCAATTTTAAACTATATACTATACATACCATAAATTAGGCATTGTTAGAAGGAATAGAAGTTATTATGAACTATTCCTACACTGGACATATTGATAGGAACTATTTGTAAATTTTTTAGATTTCTGCATATTTTGATATTTTTTCGTTACATGTTTTTTCCATATTTAATCAATGGTATTTCTACATCTACTAAATACGCCTCTTGTTTTTTTTTATGAACGATATGATGATATCTGATCTGTTCTGGGAACGATGAAGATTGTAGTGTCATAGTAGATTTTTATGTCATTGTTTTCAACAACGGCTTAAGGATCGAAAACATAATATCTCTGCTTTTCGGTGGTGAGTAAGAATTGGGCACGCCGATATGATGTGGTCAATCGTCTCTTCTTTGCCTCCGCGCTCCGCATCTACGACACTTATCTTCAGCAGATTCAAGGCTCTTCATAACACAGCGCTGATAATTCCTTGTTGGAATAACCTCATCTTGAATTGCCAGCATAAAGCCTTTCTGAATCGGAGTAGCTATATTATTTCACTTATTAACCATCTGTGTGACATCAAAGTTATGGTTCTGCATTGAGTTGTAATATTTTCCGTGTATTGCTTTCTCGGACCATTCTGTTTTCGCTATTGTTTTTAGATGTTCTTTGAACTTGGTCTTTTCCAAGTTTCATCCACTGTTACTATAGCTTGCATGAAATTTGATGTTCTGGAAGCTTCACTGAAGTATTTCCTAAGTGCTTCAATTTGGTTTTCATGAAGAAGGTAGATATCCATAAGGCCTCGCTTTCCTAGCATCCTTGGGAGGACCACGCTCTCCTTGCAGGATTTCGGGTGATGGATTTGATGTTTTGTGAGAGTTGTCCTTATTTTCCGTTGTATAGCTTGAAGTTCAGTGCCGGACCATTTCACTATTTCAAAGCTGTATGTAAGGTAAGCACGGGAACAGCGAATGCATTAATTGCTTAAAAAAGTTTCTTTCTATTGAGCGGTGATTTAGCTAGTTTATGTATTCGACCATTGAATAAATATAAATAGAAGTGACACCTCAGAGCTCAAAGCGGCACTAGCTACTTGTGGCAAATTTGAGAAACAAAAAAAAGATGTGGGGTTTTCATGAACACAAACCAATTTTCAACGGGATATTTATTTATTGTATTTTTATATTTGTGCCTTTCCGTATCCATAGAGATTTAGTTTTGTTTTGATTTTTTTTTTCAAATTTCAATACAGTTTCATGGATTATAAATGTGTGTAGGTAGTTTTCTTTAGGGGTATAGGTTGTTTTTTATTATTTTGTTTTATGTGTCGATATTTCTTTGTCGGAAAATGAATGTACATTTTTGCCTATTGAAATGTAAACATATGAAATTAATTGAAGATTGTTTGTTTATTTGATTTGTATGTTTTTAGACATCTAGTTTTTGGTGTAGATTATTTTTCGAACAAGGAAATTAAAAGCAAATCGAATACATTTTTTGCTCACAAAAATACCTAATGTTAAAATAACGCTAAAATAATGCATTGTATTCAGATACTATATAGTTGGAAATATCTATAACTCAAAATGGAAACTAAATTGTTAAAGCAATGAACTCAATACGGTATTTTACGGCTTTAGGAAACACTTACATACATATACAAAGAGGTTACCTTTATACACTTTTAAAATCTAAAAATGTATAATTCAATTAACCGCGAACACATTAAAAGTTATATGAGGTTACCTTTGTAAGAAAATCTTTTGTTCCCAAAAATCCATATTTTTGTTTAATTTTCAAATCTCAATTGAATAAACAAGTTAACCAACTAATGCATTATTTGATTTACTATAAAAGAAAGTTCAAGACATTAAAGATCTTTTTTTTTGTTAGTTTTTGTTCCTTTATTTTTTTTTTACTAGTTTGTACATTGCAAAAGCACAACCGATTTTTATTATTTTTTATTTAAACAATATAGGTCAGAAATTTGTATGTACCATAAACCATTTTCTGTGTGGATAACGGTTTTCCCGCAATTTATTTGCTAAAATAACTTAATTTAAGTAATGTTAAACGTGAATGAAAAGAGAAAGATGATGTTTAAAGTGATGTAACATTATACATAATTGAATCATACCTAGAAAAAGCTTTGGTTAAAATGTAGGTGTAGTAAAATAATTGCCGAATTGCTGGGAGATCACTTAAAAAAAAATTGATTCATTTAAAAGTATTTGGTAGATACGAAGATATGTACAAGAAAATAATGTAAATATTTTTTATGAAAGATGCCTTAGATGGAAGACACTTGACTGTGCAGGGTGCAAGGCTTAAACGTTATAAATGTAACTACATACGTAGGTACATAGTTAAAAATAAGATCTTCATTTGACCCCAACTTATGATAAGTTAACTTTTATTAGGTATCAGAAGAAAGTATATTTAATTATTTGTATTTTAAGTAATAATTTGCATAACAATATCTTTTACACTGCAAAACTTGTTCAAATCGATCTTTATTCTCGTGACCTATTTATGGATATTTATTCATTTACTCGTATGGGCACAAGTAAAAAAAAAATTGAGGAAATATTTTTTTTTTCAATTTTTTAAGTCGTAGATACTGCGATGAAACAAAATGCATTCTTAAGATTCATATTTCTAAATAATTTTGAACTTGAATTATTATATAACTGCTCAATTACATAGGTACACATATAAAACACATAAAAATTGAAGAGATGCATTTTCTTAATTTTTTTTTAACTAGTGAAATAAATTTATCAGATGACTTATTAAAAAAAAACAGTCCAAAAAATCAACTCAAAGCTTAGGGACTGATGTTTTACTAGCACTTGCTTGTAAACATCATTCCTTGAACATTGATTTATTTTTTATTTAAGGTGTTCAAACTAAATCTTATTGCTTGACATCAAGCCAGTACACAAAATCACATTTACTTTTTAAAATGACTTATTTTATTAAAAAAAAATAAAAAATAAATAGATGGATGGATTAAATTAGTATTTCATTAACAAGTTTTACAAAGTGTTTTTTTTTTTGAGAAAATTCGAGTCTTAAGTTACAAACATAATGTCTCAAACCAAATCTATAAGACCAATTTGGACAGGTTTTCGAACAACGTTTTGTAATACCTGCCCTTACTTATTTAAGTAATTATTTTTATTTATTTTTTTTTTCGCCAAATGCTATGTAATCAATAAGCTCTAATATCAATAGATCCAGATAGCTTCTATAGAAGCTTAAAGGATAACGGCAAGCGGCGTATTATTGGTAGGGCCCATTATGTCCCTACCTGACTAATGTAACTTTCGTATCAAAAAAAAAAAAATCAAAACACAAATGCAACCCCTGTTTTGATTTTAATTTAGAATTTAAAATAACGAAAATGTTCATAGGCACATACATATATTCATAAATTCATACATATTTGAAAACAAAATATTTTGAAACAAACAAATAATTTGAATAATAGAAAACAAATAGAACAATCGTTGCCGTAGAAACGTAGATAAACAACAAATTTTCAAATTGAGAAAAAGTCCCTTTCGAATACACAACTCATTTATAATTAAGGAAAATTTTTTTTATTGAATATCCAGACCTATTATATTTTTTCAAGCGATGGTGGCGGCACCGCTCAACCATAGTGGCGATTTTCTAAGTAAGATCTTCTATTTATATTTATTCAATGATTCGACCTATAACCTCATTTATGAGTTTTTCTTTAATTTTCTTCTGATCGATTCTGTTACTTTGAGCTACTCCAAGGTACTTGTTTAATTTCAATATTTCTTGAGGATTGGGTTGCTTGTTCCAGTATGATTTGGTCTATAGTAAGTTGTTTCTTACATCCACGTGCTCCTCTAACACATATTATTTACTTCCAGACGCTCGTATAGCAAATTGTTAATACATCCAGTTAATACCTTGTACAATGTCGATAGACATGTTATTAGTCTTCCTTTTAAAGGGTCCCCATTAAAACTGTCTATTTTAGGTCATCCCTTGGCCAAGGAACGATGGGAACGTTTCCGGTTCTTGTATTGCTAGGTTGTAAAGTTCAACTAGTCGCTCATGCGTGCTCTTAAATAATATTTTTAACCAGAAATTTTGAATCGGGTTAGGACCTGAGGCTGTCCAATTTTGTGAACGAGAAAGTACTGATTTAAGATTTTCAGCTGTCACGATGTATGATTTGATTCCATAGGAGAAGTTGCGGAAAACCTTCTTCTCTCATAATTTATACATTGCGCATTGTTGTTATGCATTGATGACCAGTAGCTTCCAATTTCTCCTGTTGTTGGGATGTCTAATGATATTCGGTTTAATGCATCATTATCTTTCAGTTTTCTATAGAAAAGTTTTTCAATTTTGAAAAATGTTGAGTTGCTCATTTTCCTTTTTTCAGAAAGAATATACTTTCGTTGTTTAGTCTTAACGACACCAAGCTTTTGTTTTACCGTATTTAAAACTTGTTTGATTACATTATTTTATTTTTCATACCTTGTATGAGTTCGGTGTTCTCGATATATCCTGTTGACACTAACCCTAAGTCTCATTGAGGTGTTGCCTCTAAGGAATTCAGTCAGTCTTGATATTTTGCTGCTAAGCGTTTTTATTTGCTTATTATTATTATTATTATTATTATTATTATTATTATTATTATTATTATTATTATTATTATTATTATTATTATTATTATTATTATTATTATTATTATTATTATTATTATTATTATTATTATTATTATTATTATTATTATTATTATTATTATTATTATTATTATTATTATTATTATTATTATTATTATTATTATTATTATTATTATTATTATTATTATTATTATTATTATTATTATTATTATTATTATTATTATTATTATTATTATTATTATTATTATTATTATTATTATTATTATTATTATTATTATCATTATTATTATTATTATTATTATTATTATTATTATTATTATTATTATTATTATTATTATTATTATTATTATTATTTTTCAAAATTTTTTACCGAGTTGTAATACTTCTCAACTTCGATGAAGTTGGAAATAACCTATCCCGGGCTATATGCCAAGGGGTTAGGCTCTGATGATATACTTTCATTACGGTTGCACTAAAAATTTGCGCACAATCCTGCAAGTATTAAGAATAATCGATTTTGAAATTTCAGTTAAAAGGTGTTCACATTGCAAGTTTTTTAGTTCTTCGACTAGAATTTTTAAAATAATTCCAACACTGGATAAGACTATTGGCCGAACTCGTATATTATTCAATCTTTCCCGTTACTTTACTTCATGAGCAAGGTCAGCGTATTTCGATATTTGTTCACCACATGTTCGGCTCAAACTGTCTGCCAATGGAATTGCGATATCTATTATGCATCCGCACCAGTTATTCTTGTCTATCCAAACAATATCTGGTCGATTCGCTATAATTGTATGCTCAGTATTCATTTGGAGGTCCCAATACAGTTTAAAATTATTATTTGAGAGTACCTCATCCAGCTGATACTTGTAGTATTATTTTTTAACTGTTATTAATTTTGACCTTAATCCCAATTCTTGGTGGATAATCGTCGCAACATCGTTATATCGTTTTAGATATTCGTGGCTTGCCATACTTGAGCATCGGTTCGAAATATGTTCTATCGATTCTATGGTGAAAACGTCTGCACATAGGGTTGGCTACGTTATCCCGCAAAACAAAATCCCGTAAAGAAATCCCGCGTCACGAAATCCCGCTAAATGAAATCCCGCCTTACAAAATCCCGCCTGACAAAATCCCGTGTAACGAAATCCCGCCAATTTTACTACTAAAAGACAGCGCTGCAGTTTAATTTTCCTATGGTTTTGTGACATAGCCAATCAAATCACGACTCCTCCCATTTTGTTATTTTTGAAGAATGCGCTGTCCTAGTTTTGCATAGGTCACTCGATTATCTGAGAAGCAACGAGAACGAGCAAAAAATTCACGGGTTATTTACAACAACTATTGAACAATTTATTTAGGTCACTCGATTCGGTGAGAATCTTGGAAAATAAAAAGCTCTGATTAGCTGAAGTCTATTATGAGCATCCAACAAAAAGTATAAATAGAAGTGTCGTTCCGAAAATTATTTTAGTTCTTATTAGAACTCCAAGCAAGAGGTTGTAGACTGTAGAGGGATATAATTTGTTTTTCAATGGGTGGTCGCTGGTTGGACTATTTTGTTGGTTGGTTGGATTATTTCGTCGTTTTAAGATAAAAATTGTTTTTTCATTTGATGCGATACGTGCGTCGATTGTAAGGTTGCACTCTCTAGGTCACAAAAATCCAATTTTTATTTCTGTCAGATGTCTACTTTAGCCAAAAATCAAGTTTAAAGATGTCAAGTTTAGTGGGTCTACGACGCGACGTTTAGTTTAGCCGCAAATCGCATTTAAAGATAAAAATTGGTTTTTCGTTAAAAAATTGTCGAAAAAAGTTTTAAAAACAAAAGATTTTTTTGATTTAAAGTACCTTTGTACTTTAAACTCCATTTTTGGGGGACACACCCGCTCGCTCTGCTTAGGGTATGTAAAACGCCAGGCAGGCGCCAATATCAAACTTTTTTTTGATTAAAAGTACCTTGGGTGGCCCGCTTCGCGGGACTTCTGGATTTTAACTCCCTTTTTCGGGGACAAAACCGCTCACGCGACTTCGTCGCTCCGCTTAGGGTATGTAAAGTCGCCAGGCAGGCGCCAATATCAAGTTTTTTTTTTTTTTTTGATTAAAAGTACCTTGGCTGGTCAGATCCGCCATATTTCAGTTTAACTCATAGTATTTTAGGTCACATGAAATCATGAGAATCAACAAGTACCGACTTAAAAGCATACAAAGTTGATGAAATTTAAATGGATTTCCAACTATTTGAAACAAAGTCCATCTCTTTACAAAATTTTTTAGCCCTCAAAAGAATTTTTTGATGACGAAATCATTTTCGTCCAAATGTCCTTAATTTTGGTAAAAATTTTCAAAAAAAAAACAAAATTTACCAAAAAAAAAAATTGTCAACAACCAGCAACATTTTGGCCCAATTGCCATAAAGAATCGGCCGAATTCAAGTTATCTCTTAGCGATAGGAGGTCTTACCCGCCGGCCATTGCATCGGCGGGATTTCGTGATTTTTAAAATTTTTTCAGCATGACTCAGCAAAAAAAATTAATTTTAATCGGCGGGATTTCGTTACGCGGGATTTTGTGAATGGTGTGCTGGTTCTTTAAGTCCATTATTCCTTGTCCGCCTTCATTCCTAGGTAAAGTAATTCTTTCAATTGCCGACTTCGGGTGATGCAATCTTTTTGACACCATAACCATTTTAACTGTCTCTCAAAGTCTTCTAGATCAGTTTGACTCCACTTGATCAATCCAAAGGAATATAAAGAATACTTATTGCATAGGTATTAACTGCTTTAACAAGGTTACTGCTATTTTGTATTGCATAATTTTCTAATTCGCTCTATGAATTGCTTTGTTAGTTCCTTTTTCATTGTAGTATGTTGTGTACTACGCATTTCCTTGACTCCAAGATATTTGTATGATGAATTTTCTTCTAGCGCTTCAATAGTACCATCTTCAAAATTAAAACCTTCAGATCTTTTTATTTTTCCACGAACCATTTCTACAGCCTTCCATTTGTCAAAACCAAATTTCATTTTAGTGTCCACACTAAATTTTTTCACGGTATCCAACAGGTTTTGAAGATGTTGCCTGGATCGTGCTAACAATTTCAAGTCATCGATATAGAGAAGATAAGTGATATTCATTTGTCGGTCAATTCGATATCCATTTGATGATTCATTAAGTATTCTACTAAGAGGTGCTAAACTTAAGCAGAACCATAATGGACTAAAACAGTCTCCTTGGAATAATCCTGTTTTCACACATTATTCTCTTGTTGTAGAACCTCCTACAAATATAGTTGTTTTCCATTGCTTCACACCATTTACTAAAATTTCCACTATTTTATTTTTTTTATACACTCCATGGATACAGAGGACTTTTATATAATAAGAATGAGGTACACTAATCTATAACCTACGCTTAGATTACGATTGTGGTGGACTGCATTCTGCGAAACTATAGCGTCAATTGTAATTAGCTCCTTACATCCTCTGGAGTTCCTAGCACATCCTTTCTGTTCATTGGATATGAAATTATTAGATTCACAATGCTGCCAAAGTCCATTACTTATGATAGCTGTTACAGCCTTATATAAGTTGGCCCAAATGAATTCGGGTTTTCCAAATCAGTGTTTTTCTTGGAGATTAAAAAGGTTCTTGCTTTATTAAAAAATTCTGGGATTAGTTGTTCTTTATCCAACATTTTATTAAAACATCGACCAATATGGGGATGTGCACTTGTAAGGCTTTTGAGCCAGAAGTTATGAAGTTCATCTGGGCCTGGTGCTTTCCAATTTTTGGAGTTCCGCATTACTTCTTGAAATTCTTCAACGCTACAATTCATTCGTGCAGTTGAAGTGGCCAACCATGTTGCTTACGCATTGTGTGTTTCAGGTCTCTCCCACACATTTTCCCAAAATGTCTCAAAAGGGCCAATAACATGTATCAATTGAAAGCTCTTTCATTATTTTGTTATCAAATTTTCTTTTTTGACTTTATTATTATTATTATTATTATTATTATTATTATTATTATTATTATTATTATTATTTATCGACTTTCGTTAGAATTCTCAGCTCCTGTGGAGCTGGAAAAGTACCTGTCCCGGGCTATGCCAAGGGATTAGGCTCTGTTGGAGCATAGACCATGTTCTAGCCCGTTAGTTGGAGTTGGTCTTGCACGATGTTGCAAGTGTTTAGTATCACTGATTTTTGCATTGTTTGTAGAGCACTTTCAAGACTGCTTCAGGTGTTCAAGGAAACTCTTTGGAATCAATCCAGTTGCTGAGATAATAATTGGTGTTATTGATATTCTCTCAACTTCGTACATCATCCGAATCTCACCAGCAAGTTCCGTGTATTTTCCCACTTTCGTGCTGTATGTTGTTAGCATGTTGTTGTTTAGTGGTATGGCTATATCAAATAGGTTGATCACATTCGCAGTCTTATCAAATAGTACTATATCAGGTTTGTTTGCTCTAATAGTGCGATCAGTTATGCTTATGATCGATATATCCCAAAACAATTTAGCGGTGTTGTTTTCCAGAACAAATGGTGGTTCATATTTATAATAAGGTTCTATTTCCGATATTAATTTGTGTTTTTTCGCCAACATTTGATGAACTATTTGAGCAACTTGATTATGTCTCACCGTATAATCAACTCTTGCTAATAAGGAACATCCTCCGATTATGTGGTCTATCGTTTCCGGATGGTTATTGCAACGTCGGCATGTATCACTGGTAAGGTTTTCTTTCAGGATAAACTTTCGATATTTTCTTGTTGCTATTACTTTGTCCTGAATAGCGATCATGAAGCC
>OY288111.1:4704144-4806472 GCA_958431115.1 Syrphus vitripennis | reverse complement strand
TTGACCCCTTTTAGGATGTCGATTACTTTCCCAGCCAACCGAAGGTTTCATGCGGGGAGTGGTAATTGCCGTCTTCGTGGGGTTGATCTTCAAACACACTGAAGTACACCATTTCCTAGCTACGGTCAGTCCTCTCTGCATTATGTCGCAAAGAGTTTCTTCAAAATTCCCCAAAGCAGCTATTGCAGCGTATACCTTGAGAAGTTAGAATTTCTAGTAATTCATCTACTACAAGGCTCAACAGTTAGGGTGATAGTACCCCTCCCCGAGGACAACCTTTTGTTGTGATGACTTTTTTAACATTTTGTCCTGCGTTTGCTTACGCTATCCATCTACCTATCCATCTAATTATTGTAATGGGTACCCCCTTTCAACTTAGAGCCCTGTCAAAAGCTTCATGTGAGGTGTTGTCAAAGGCTTCTTCTATATCAAGGAAGGCGCAAATGGCAGTTTCCTTGCCATCTAAAGCTATCTGTACAGTGTTTGTAAGTTCATACAGAGCGGTTTGTGTGGATCTTTCCGCTCTGTAAGCATGCTGGTGGTGACTTAGAGGCATGCTTATTAAAACTTCTGCTCTTATGAAGTTATCGATTTCCTTTTGCAAAGTTTTCAGTAAAAAAGATGTTAAGCTAATTGGTCTGAATAACGTATGATGGATGATCTTTTTTCCCAACGTTGGGGATAAAAATTACCTTTGCCTTTTCCATAGACTTGGTATGTACCCAAGTGCAATTAGCCGATCACCATAAGCTGTCCTTTGCTATCAGCTTTACTGGTGTTTGGGTTCATAAGAGTATATGAGAAATCCCCTTTCAATTTTTCAATTTGTGGTTTAACAAATTCGCTCCAAGTTGTATATTTAGGAAGGAATTATAGTTCAGTAGTTTGTTTCTTTATTTCAATATAAGAATATAATAATAGTTCGTAAGTTATTGTACAATTTATGCCTTACGTCGTGGAAAATTAATTTAAGAATGAGGAAATTAGAAAGATATTATCAAAAAGAAAGCTAACATAAGAACAAACTTTACTCCTCAAAATCACTCCCGGATTGGGTGACCCCAAACCGGCAGGTCAGATGAATCTTTAATACTTAAGCCCCCGCGCCCCCCACCACTTCAAGGTAAACGATAGTTAATAATGCAAAGAACTTTTTCAGTAGAGGACCAATTTTTACCTTCACTTGTCAAAAATCTATCGAAATCGGCTATGGAAATCACGATTTCGCTATCAATATTAAGATGATGTCACTATATACAGTGGTGGCCATAGAAATAGCACACCTATTTATAATTTTTTATCTTTTATTTAATTTGAATATAAGGAACAATTAGACCATGTTTCGTGTCATTCACGACTAAAAAATAGCTTGTGGAATTAGTTATGCAATAACATTTAATTTGCAGGTTTAACTAACTCTGTTTTAACTCAGTTTTAGAGTTAAAACGGAGTTAGGTAAAGTTGAAACTTCAACGGTTCCTTTTGTTTAAATTTAATAAGAGGTAGGTACAAAGTTAAAAAAATGCGTGCTATTTATGTGGCCATTACGGTATACATACACAGCAGCGTCGCACATCAATTTGCTTCATGAATATGTCCAAAAAAAAACTATTCGGAGTTAATCCAGAGTTAACTCAACATATTTGGTTTTTATTGTGTTTCAGAAAATCGAATGGCTTATGATCGTGGGAAGAGTATAAAGCTTGAATTCTGAAGTTTATGTTTTGTTTTAATCTAAATTATGGCTTTAAGTTAAATGACTATCGTAATAAGAGTGAATATCTCGACACCGAGATCCGAGAGCATATAGAAAAAAAACTTAAATAAGTAAGATTCCTTAAAATGCGGTATTTAAAAAGGTATTTCGAAAAAAAGGTATAACGGTAGAGTTATAAATAGAAAAATTTGAAATAAAAGTATAGAGGTAAGACAATGTTGCCCTGTATCACCTATTATATTATGGATTATCGAAAATCCAAATCGTTCAAAAAAGTACGATAAAATATTAACTACGCTAAAACTCAACATAGTAATTTAACTCTCGAACGCTCACAAAGAAGTTCCATTTTAAAAAGTACTTTTATGTTGCAGTACCATTTAAGCGCTACCTTACAACAAAAAAGTTCAAAGGTGTATTTTGCTCGTTAGTGAGTTTTGCCTGTGAACAAAAATAAATATAAACATTTAATTAATAGTCAAACAATTTTTTTAAATTCTTATCGTTTTTGTATCTTTTCTCTTTATCAGATGGACTTACAATACTCCACCAGACTCACCAAGGGGTGGAGCCCAATATAATGAAGTAGTTTACGAAATTGATATATATGCCATTCCAAGCATAGAAGGTAATTTTTTTTTCATTTAACTGTCAATAAAAAAACTAGTTAGTTTTTTTTCTTTTTAGAGCGAAGAGAAATCTACTTCATTGCAATTATTGATGTACTTACACAGTACGGAGTGAAAAAACAGGTAATTTTTAGTTAAGTCTCTTCTGAAAATTGTTTTTGTAATATTCTTATTTGTTTTTCGACTTGAAGGCGGCCAAAGCAGCAAAAACAGTCAAATATGGCAGTAACGTAGATGGTATCTCAACTTGCGATCCAGACCAATATGCTAAACGGTTTATAGAATTCATGGATAAAGCAATTGAGTAGATTAGGCCAAAAATATAACAAATAAACAAAAATTCAAAATACATTTATATTATAAAATATTATAAATGAATCATTTAACAAACTGTCTGTATATTGTGTGAAACCATACACAACCAATAAGTAAAATTAACTTGATGTATATTTAATAATAAATTAAGAAAAAAAATTAAATAAAGAGCACCATTCTCTATAAAGTGTATCATTGTATATGAATTGTAATATTTTTTTTATTTTTACTTTGTACATTTTTACTACTTAAGTTACGAAAAATCTTCTTTCTTTAAAATTTTGTCATTAAGATAACATATTTTTAAATAATATTAATTATTTTTATATTTTTGTATTAAAAATTTTATAATTTTTTTTTTTAAATTTCAATCAAGAATTGGTATGTCTTACAATTTTTGTTTTGTTGTATTTTTATTTTTCTGTTAGAATTTTATTGATCAAAAAATCACCATATTTATACAAAAATATCCATTAAATTATAAATACAAGATAATATTTTATTTGTCATAAAAACCAAGATTTTTTCTTTTTATCGTTTCTTAGGATTGCACCGTAACAAGTTGTGGTGCAATTCGAGAAACAGTGCAATATGATGGTTTGCACAGTTGGAGCTTTTTATCGAATGATATTTCATCATAAGTATGTGAAAGAAAATGGTTTTTAAATGAATGTTCACTAAAGCGATATCCTTAGTCGGTGAATTTAAACTGGTATCGCGCAGTCACGTTTTAATTATCTTTCGACTGCGATTGTAATACAAATCTCTCTGATAAGTTATAATAAATTATCACTTGTCTAGCTTCAAAAGTGTATGGGCTGGATTCATTGAGATGAAGGCACATTTCTTTTTTGGTCGATTGCCTGTGCGCACGTAGATTAGAATATTTGAACATTTTTTTTTAGCACATAAACACGATTCTCGCATCACATGGCCCAATACTACTTTGCGGGCAGTTCTGGTCTCCATCCAGATTTGCAACCAAAAGTTGATTTTTTTTCCATTTCATACATTTATTACTGCGTCTACAACTTTTCATACCTTTCAAAAGGACAAAGAACAGCTACACTATTAAGTTACACAAGTGAGTCAGTCAAGGACAAGCAAAAATACTTAAGCTACCTCAACAAATAGCCTACAATGAATAAATCTTGTACTCTTACTAATGAGTAATTAAAATTTAGTCGGATAAGACTTCTAGACTTTTGTTTTTGCTCTTACCTGACTGATTAAGCCTGTCGCAGTAGAATAAACGGACTATGTTAGAAAATGAAGAGACACAATTCAATTAAAAAATATTATGTAAATAGCCAATTTAACAATTTTGTGTACTATACAAACTAAACCAATGTTGGTAAATTTATTTAACTGTACTTGTAGTAAATTATAAAGATCTACGTAAGGCAAAAGTATCGAGGGTAACTATTATATATATAAAATAAACTAATAATAAAATATGTACAATTAACTTATGCCAACACATTTAGCCAATTACCTTGAAAATTTATTATTAACATAAATTGGCACTCTAATAAAGCTAACAACATTTATTATGTAGTTGGACGATGATCCATATTAGTTAGAAGACAAGACAAACTAGAACAACTTTAAACAACTCAGTTCCCTGAAGTTATTAAAATTAATATATTTGCAAATACATCAAATTCCTCTTATTTATTAATTAAAACAAACAAAAAAAATATGAATTAAATCTGCATATTCGGTATTTTTTTTACTATCTATTCTCTATTTTAATAATAAAAAATCAAAGAATTTACTACTTAGAAAAAAACAATGTCTGGAAAGAAACAAATCTTCAAGATCAGAAAAGCAAAAATGGTAATGAAATTTTAATTTGCACTTACCTTTGAAATTAAGAAGCAAAAGGAATATAAATAAATAAAAATTTTGTGTAAATTGTCCACTAAAGTTAAATACATTATGTAAAAACCAATTGCTGATTTTTTTTAATATGAAATAATTTTCTACGACAACATAATTAATAATTTTCTACACAAAGGGCAGTATTTACCGAAAAAAAATAGTTTGTCGATTTGATCCAAAAAATAGTTCATGTGTAAGTTTCGAACCCCCACATTGTATATATAACTTATAGTACTATCATCACGATGATTTTTGAGTTGTGTTGTGTGGTCGTCTGGGGGCGCACTTGTATATACACAGAAACAGCAACCAGAAAATTAGTTAGTTGTGTGATCGCCAGGGGGACGACGTGTGGAACGTGTTCATGAGAGTACTATGCAAATTCATATACAATGCCCCTCATCAAAAATGTTTAAGCAGATGCAAACAATAAAAAAAATGATAGGTAATGTAAATACTAAACATCTGCAACGAATGGCTTGAAACCACTTCCAAGCCGTTCACATCTTTCAAAACAAATCAAATGAATCATCAACTCAAACCAAAACAATAGAATCGTGTATTTACTTGAAACGAATACACCATTTGATTTTTTTCTCAAATGCATCGAATACAGCGAGTTTATATCGAACACATCGAATACACCGAATCAAATACAACAAATTAATTTCATTTGAATTTATATATTTGTAAATGTTTTCATTGATTTTTTTGTTGTTTTTTTATTTTTTTATTTTCTTAGCTATACGAAAAATTTGAAATTCTAACAGCTAATTTTTTGGTAAAAAATTCAAAACTCTATGTTACCGTTAAGCGAAGATATTAAGCTAAACGTTTTGAATTTTCTAATGTTTTTAAACTGTTTTTCAAGTTTTTTTTTAAATATTTTCTAAACGTGTTGACATAAAAATCTGAAATTTTAACACAACATGTAATTTATTCTATAAAAAATAATAAAAAAATACTTAAAATTATAAAAAATCACCAAGTACCGTTATTTGCATAGAATCGATTAAAAACCACACAACTCTTTATTGCTTGAATGTAGTGTGTTAAATTTTTCATATATCGCATCTGTGTAAAAAATCCTATTTTTTGATATCTCATTTGTAATTTTACGTGCCATACAAGCGTCACAATCATAAAATAAGTTTAAATTATAAATACACTAGAATTGAATTAGAAATTTTTTCCCGGTTCGTCGTTGCGACGAACTACCATTTAGTAAAGCTTAGAAGAGAAAAAAAAACTAGTGTATTTGATTTTATACTCGGTGCATTCGGTGTATTCGATGTGTTTATAATATGTTAGGCTTGTTCTGTTCTATTTGATTCAAGCATTCAAGCCCAGGATAGAAACCAAATACTGTATTCGTTCTGTTATAAATAGATCGAATCGTGTGCAGTATTTGTTTTCAAGAATAGTGTATTCATTTTTAGTGTACACTACTTTCTATGAATGCAACGAACAGAATACACTGAAGTACTGTGCTTGGTCAGAGAAGGCAAATGAATGTATTCATGCAGACCTCTAGTAAATACTATCCTCTTCACCGCGCGCTCAACTCAATGGCCAGACGTCAGGGTCATCATTGAATTGATTCAATTTACATATATCATTAACAACTTACATATCTAGTAAACACCGAGAAAACAATTCATGAAACTAAAGTTTTATGATTTAGTGATGCTAAGCAAGATGAAAGATCTCTCTATGTGCTTAAGGCAAAGTTCTCAGAGTCCACGAATGCAAACGTTAAAAAAAACAAATTTAAACAGTAGCCGTCAGTTCGTGATACTACTCGCGCTAGTTACATACCCCACTCGTAACCACTAGGCAACAACAAATCAACAAAACCAAAATCATCAACAGAAGTCCAGATGCTCAACGCTAATCTCTATGTTTACAACAAACACCAAAGTGCAGATTTCCAACCGTTAACACCCATGAGTATAAATATGTTAACAAAATAACATCAAAGAGCAAATGCCCAACCGCTAATCCCCAAAATTGTCTAAACATGTTTACCACATAATAGAGATTGCAATCCCGGGATGATTTTCCGATCCCGGGATTTCGGGATTTAAAAAATTGAATACCGGGATTCCGGGATAATCCCGGGATTCGAAAAATATTTTCAGACTCAACTTGGGAGCCAAAAAAACAAATTTTATGGTTTAATTTTTATTATTAAGAACGAACAAAATAACAAAAAAAATAATTTTCTTCATAAAAACAAACAAATAAGTAAAAAAAACAATAAAGCTTTAAACAAAAAAAAAAAACACCCCTTCAAGCAAACAAGTCCGACCTCGGTCCGAATCCGCTCCGCCTCAGACGGAGCTGAGTCCGACTTCGGCTCAGAAATGGGTCCGAAGGCGGCTCAAATTAGTATGGAAATTATAATCACCGCGGAGCCGATTTTATATTATGTATTGGTTTTTTCACCACGATTTCTCCTTCGACTTTGTGTTTATACGCAAAAAGTTGCAAGTGTGTGAGTGCAACCCCGTTTTTCTCGGTCGGAGTGTCTTTTCTGAACTCCGTTTTCTTGCTTGAAGGGCACACAAAATCAAACATGAACTGCAACAGAAAATTAAAATACAGGCGCAAGGCTGCCACTTCACTATAAATTTCTCAAAAATTCACTATTTTTTGTTAAAAGTAGTAAGAAAAAAAGTATGCGAATATTTAGCCACCAATCCCGAAAATCCCGGGATTGAAGAACTACTATAATCCCGGGATTTTCGGGATCAAAAAATGGGCCGGGATCCCGGGATTGCAAGCACTACACATAACTTCTAAGTGCAGGTGTTCAATGTTTACCATCAAAATCAAGCTGCAATGTTAACTTCAGATAGTGCACTTAAACGACGTTACTGGAAGATAATGCAAATTGATCGAGGCATCAGCGAGATCGACAACGATATAAATAGAGGATTTATTAAATAATAAGTCATTCTAATTTTGTTCAATCTAGAAGGGTTGGGTCCCGAATCACAAAAGCCCGAATCACAAAATCCCGATTCACAAAATCCTGAATCACGAAATCCCGAATCACGAAATCCCGACTTTTCTACTACTAAACGACAAGGCATTAAATTGAATTTAGCCAATTAAAATCATGACACCTCCCCTTTTGTAATTTTTGAAGACAGCACTGTCAATACTTTTGCTAAGGTCACTCGATTATCTGAGAAGCAAAGAGAATGGAGAAAAATTCACGGGTTATTTACAACAACAATAAAATAATTTGTTTAGGTCACTCGATTCGGTGAGAACCATGGAAAATAAAAAAGCTCTGATTGGCTGAAGCCTATTATGAGCTCCAACAAAATGTATAAATAGGAGTGTCGTTCCGAAAATTATTTTAGTTCTTATTAGAACTCCAAGCAAGAGGTTGTAGACTGTAGAGGGATATAATTTGTTTTTCAATGGGTGGTCGCTGGTTGGACTATTTTGTTGGTTGGTTGGATTATTTCGTCGTTTTAAGATAAAAATTGTTTTTTTATTTGATGCGATACGTGCGTCGATTGAAATGTTGCATTCTCTAGATCACGAATATGCAACTTTTATTTCTGTCGGATGCCTACTTTAGCCAAAAATCACTTTTGAAGATGTCAAATTTAGGAGGTCTACGAAGCTTAGTTTAGCCGCAAATTGGTGGTCGGCTTCGCGGGATTTCAGGATTTTAAAATCCTTTTTGGGGGACACACCAGCTCACGCGACTTCGTCGCTCCGCTTAGGGTATGTAAAATCGCCACGCAGGCGCCAATATCAACAGTTTTTTTTTTTTTTTTTTTTAAAGCACCTTGGGTGGCGGAATCCGCCATATTTCAGTTCGATTAATAGTAAATTCGGTCACTTGAAATAATGAAAATCAACAAGTACCGACCTAAAAGCATACAAAAATTGATGGAAATCAAATTGATATCCAGTTTTTCTTGAAATAAAAATCCATATCTCTTCACAAAATTTTTTTAGCTTTCAAAAGAACTTTTTCGACGAAAATAAATTTTGAAAAAATGTCAGCAAAACGTAAACGAGGTGAAATCTTGCAAAACAAAAATTTTATAAAATTTTACAAAAAAAAAATTGTCAAGTGCACCCATAAGACAACATTTTGGCCACATTGTCCAAAATGTTTGGATCTAATTATTTTCCGAATCAACACTTCCTTAAATACTTTCCAAAATGAAATAAAATATAATACTTTTTAATAGTACTAAAAATTAGTTAAAATAAAATAAATTAAAATAAAATTAATTAAATTAAAAATCCCGACAAATATTCCTAAAAATAATTGTTGGCGGGATTTTTATTTTTGTCGGGATTTCTTGATTCGGTCATTCGTTACTTTTCCATCTATAAACTACATCTGTGGAAATAAAGTTTAAAAAGTTGTTTTATTAATTTTTGAAAGTTAAAAGACTTTAACTCGCTCACAGAGCGTGTAAATTTGCTCACTGTTTAAAAAACGGAGCTCAATTACCATTGAAAAAAAATTTACTCTTGCGGGAACACGCACGATGCAACGCACACCGCAAGATCAAATGCGAAATTCCTTTAAACACAATGTTGTCTCTGAACGAAATCTCTCTCCATCATGTGTCACTCCTCCGGCAAAAACTTCAAATGAGATCGTATAGAAAGCAATAAGTAACATGAGGTTACGCTTACGCGTGAAGTTAGAGGATTAAATGATGTTGACGAAATAAATGTTGCAACCCAAAATGATGTTAGCTCTGAGGTTGCTGAAGCTGTTCTTGTTGTTGCTGAAACTGTTGATGATAATCTTGATGATCATCGTTGCTTTTTATTATTTAAAGATGCTGCTAATAGAAAATTGATCAGCGATGTGGATACTTTAACGTTACTTCCATATGTACAAAAGCTGTTTCTGACCACCATTGGCTGAAGGTTCTGATCTCGGAGGCTCCGGTGGCCCATTATATTGTAGTGTATCTACTTAACCTACCTCAAAAACAACCTAAACAAAAACATTACAAACAAATAAAATAAAAACAAAAACAAACGAAAATGAAACCTGCACACTATGCACACAATGACTACGACGATGGCTATGACTGACCACCAAAACCTAAACTGCTGACACAAACAATCAATGACTAACAGTATTGAACTCTAAGTAGTTCACCCAAATGTGTAACATATGACACTAGATATTAAGATACAATATTAAGTTTTATTATTACTGTTTTTCAATAAACTATTTGTAAACAACTAGTATATAAGCAGATAGAAATTAAAAATAAAATCAGATTCATTTAGCTAAACAAACAAAGTATTTCTCTCTTTGGCAGAATACCTATGGCATTTTTATGCCCTGCCCGTCGATTAGAATAGAAGGTACATTACCGTCGATTAGAAAAGAAGGTACTTTACAATATAATCAATAGGGAGAAGTTGACTTCGCTGGCGGCTGAACTCTGCTGGTGGTCCAGGGCCGTCTCCTCAGATGCTTAAGCTAAGGGTTGTGGTGCCTCCTGCCAAAGCTGGTAAAAAAGGCGAAGTATTTAAAATCCCAAAAAGGGACAAATATGTCTGACTGGCCAGATGTACAGAGATAAAGCTTTTAGCAGTTGGCCTTATAGCCGACTGCCCTAAAGTTGGAGGAAGGATCGCCGACCTTGCCGCCAAGTATGAGACTCTCTGGATGGAGAGCTACCAGGGAGCCTGTGGAGCATTGAGGTGGCCAGGGGACGGACGTTGCTATATCAAGCACTTCTCGTTCTCCATAAGCGAGAAACCCCTGGTGGAATGGTGCAACCGGTGTCTTAGCCTGGACCAGTTTGCGTACAGATATAGGCAGAAGGAGTGAGTGTGCTGGCGTTGTGGCCAGGCGGGTCACTCGTATTGCGATTGCGGCAAAGCCATACATTGTTCGTGACCTTAGGGAGAGCCCGACCTTGATGCGTTGCTTAGCATCATTGGGAATGAAGCTGCGGTTTTTTAGCATCGAAGATAATGCAACTTCTCCTTTGTGACTCAGTAAGAGACTGCGATACGTGCGCTCATCCGGGTCAAACAGGACCCAAAAGGAGCAGTTGTTGACCGAATGAATTGCTGCTAATCGCATCGGTATTCTCAATGAGCCGAGTGACTTTTTTACTTTTGAGGGCCCAGATGATGTGACCCTGGAAAATATGCCGGCGCTTCGTAAGTTTGACGTTCGCTTGTTTATTAGGGGTGCGAAAGGGTGACTGATTAAGCCTTTTGCAGGTTGAGTTCGCTTGCTCTGGACATGTTCAGGATGCCGGTGGGGGTCCGGATCTGAAGCGCTGGCTTCTTAAAAATGTTTATTGGACCATTAACCGAAGGGAAATGGTAAGCAGGGTCGTATCGACCTCTCTGGATACAATTGAGCAGGGTTGACTGGTTGGATCAGTGGATGTGGGGTAAGTCGAAGAGGGGTGAAGTGGTGGACTCCTGAGTTCAGTGAGAACCTTTGGCAAGTGAGGAGGTGAGCGATTCCAAACCGGCAGACGTCGTGGGCTTGCAGACTTGGATCCACTAGGCTTGCCTTCCTGCTAGATTCCCTACCGTAAGGGTGAGGACTGGAGGGCCTTTGCCAAGGGCCTGGGGTCAACTCTACCGTGATTGTCGGGGAAAGAAGTCTCCAGAGGGGTATATTACTCACATTATGGAAGGATTGTTTGACTGCTTTGATGAGGTCCTTTTTCCCCCAGAGGTCACCGGGTTCAGATGGCCTGATGGCAAGATGGTGAAAGGCGTCTGGGCTGCGTTCCCCGAATACCTCATGGATCTTTACTTTAGCTGAGTCCGAGTGAATTATTTTCCGCTAGAATGGAGATGTGCCTGGGTGATGGTGCTTCTGAAGTCTAACGATCGAGTGAGGTCTAATACTAGATTCTATGGTGGCATCAGCCACTACTGGTCAAGTGTTCATCGAAGGTTGGTGGAGGTGGGTTGCAGGGAGACTGCTATCTGGAGGAGCTATTTTTCTGGTAGAGGGAATGTCCGCAGGGGTCGCGACTATTATGGTTTGGGCTTCATTTGGTTGGACAGTGTGATACGACGTTGTGAAAACTCTCACAGGAAGATGACAATTGAGACTTCAGTCATGTCCTGTTTTCGAGGGACACGACTGAGCGTCCTTCCACCTTTGCTGATCGAATTTTCAGAGCTCGATAGCAAATGGCAGTGTCTTAGTAGGGATTCCCTAATGCCAGTCCTTGTTGGCTGGACTGGACGCTGTGTTCACATCGAATGATTCATGACCACGTGGAGTCCTGACTGATCGCCTGAGACTTGCATGGTTCCTGGTCCTGTGCCTGATCACGTGCATCGCACGTAAGATTGGGTACAAGGATCAGAGGGTGCATAGTGATATGTGGCTTGTGCGTGAACCAACTGGTTGTAACCAGCAGTAGTTGCTTCTGTTGTCCTTGTTCTTTACTTGTGGTTGTTGGCTTCTACTTCTGGTCGATGACTGAACATACCTGAGAAGCCTGCTAAGCAATGAGCCATGGGAGGCTCATCTGGAAGTGACCTTTACGGTTCCGAGGCTCCACCAGAAGCTATTTTCTGGTACCACGGCGGATGAAACCCCTGGGGCGGGAGGGTTTTTGGGGTTGCAAGGCCTCTACCTTGTCGTCTCAGCCATTTATGAGGTAGGGCCCCTTGTGAGAGTGTTGTAGTGGCTATGGTTGGCCAATTCGTGGCAGCAAATTGTATCCAGGGCCTAGATTCGTATTGAAGGTGTGGATTTGTAATGAAGCATTACAAATCCACCCCTCAACACCCAGCTACCCCCTCCCCAGGCATACACACCTGTATCGTCTCCTGTAAACTCTTAACCTCATTCATCTGTACAGCCAACTTCTCGTACTGTGTTAAATCATTTTAAGGGTAGTCATATCCCCTTGAGTGCGCGCTTAATTAAAAAAAAAAAACTTACAATTCCTATACAAACTCAACAAGAACGAAATTAGGTACACTTCGCATCATACAACTGCACATCTAGCCGTACAGAAAATTGGAATAAGAAACCGCCATATTAACGCGGAATGTTATTTCGCAACAGCCATACGCAAAGCACATCACTTGCCAGGGACCACCGAAGCATAGAAAAATTACTTATGGAGTTTTCCATGGGTAATCCAGATTCCGATCAAAAAAATTGATTTTTTTTCCTGGCCTATGGAATACAATTGGAATTGATTTTTTTGGTCATTGTGTTGGTGTAACTTCGTGTACGTGTAAACGAATATTTATTTACAAAATCTGAAACCCGATTTTTGTTTTCTTTTTGAAAGAGAATTTTCATCACATCAAAAAAATCTTCACCGCTTGATTTTTTTCAGAAAAAGAAGAAATTTGTATTAGTATTAGTGCCAAGAGGGGTAAATCTGCCGAAAAATCCAGATCTGCAGATTTGATTTTAAATCAAAAATAAATAAATTTATTTTGCCCCATGGAATGCAAAAACAGGGAAAATCTGATCTTTGACTGATCTGGATCAAAAATAAATTGATTTTTTTTACCCATGGAAAACCCCATTACTAAGAGAACCGATTCGAGGGGTTCGTTCTCTTTCGCCCTACAAGCTGATTTGTATCGATTCGTAGACCATGTTGTAGTGTCCCGTGCATTTTAAATGAAGGCTGAACCACCTTTAGCTCAACAAAAAGGTTCATGTGCGGAACCCAATTGTGGTGGATAAGTGGGCCCAGATATTTAAAACCAGCATCCGTTAAATTCAAAAATTTAATATTTTTTAATAAAATTGCTTTTTTCTGACCATTTTGAACAAAAAGATAATTGGATAATATTGCCATTTATTGGTCCTGGTATACAAATTCCTTGCGATTTATATATATTTAATTACAAATAAATAGAAAAGTATCAAAAAGTAGAAGAGTAGCCTTAAATAATATTTGCAAGCAGCCCATAAGCAAATGGGCACAATACATCTGTCAAAATACTCACCCAATTTGAAATTTTTGACAAATCAAACAAAAATTTTAATGACAATTGTGATAAATTTTGTGGATGATTCGCAAGGAAAAAGGAGTAGGCTCCATGTGAAACTGACAATGAAATCTGGAATATCTTCTTCGGTGGGCGATATATTATCTTCCTGATGGGTAATTTCTCTATGCACCAAGAAATCTTAGACAAGGTAAAAGCAATTTGAGCAATTCCCCCCACCAGCTGTATTGGAACTCAAATAAGGATTTACCGGATTCGTCTGTGATTTACCAGATTTGTCTGTGATTTATCGTCGGCTCTGGACGTGATTTTCTGGATTCGTCCGTGATTTACTATATTCGTCTGTAATTTACCGGCTTTGGACGTGATTTTCTGGATTCGTCCGTGATTTACCAGATTCGTCTGTGATTTACCGGCTTTGTCTGTGATTTACCAGATTCGTCCGTAATTTACCAGATTCGTCTGTGATTTACCGGCTTTGTCCATGATTTACCAAATTCGTCCTTTATTTACCAGATTCGTCTTCGATTTAGCAGCTTTGGCCGCGATTTACCAGACTCGTCTCTGATTTAACGGCCTTGGCCGTGATTTACCGTATTTTTCAGTGTTTTACCAGACTCGTCAGTGATGTGCCGGCCTTGGCTGTGATTTACTGGATTTGTCCGTGATTTACCAGATTCATCTGTGATTTACCGGCTTTGTCCATGATTTACCAAATTCGTCATTGATTTACCAGATTTGTCTTCGATTTAGCGTCTTTGGCCGCGATTTACCGGATTTGTCAGTGATTTACCAGATTTGTCTGTGATTTGCCGGCTTTGGCCGAGATTTACCGGATTCGTCCGTGATTTACCAGTCTCGTCTGTGATTTATTTATTTATTTATTCATTCATCTACGGATATAAATCTTACAGACCACTAACAAATTCAATATAAGTATAATAAGTATTAGTGTATATATAAGAAGTATATATAATAAGTAAATATACATATATATAATAAATAGATAACTTAAGGTTAATGCAAAATATTTTGTAATTCAATTTTAAAATCTGATCATTTTTTTGGGAGATCAACTTCATGAAATATAGAATTAAATAGTTTAATACATCTAGAAAAAGATTAATTGCAACCGTAATTGTATCTATGCCTTGGATTTAAAAAAAATGACGTAGACGCAATTCTCTCTCCGGAATATAAATTTCAAAGTACGTAAGAATTTGTGGACACTTAATACGATACGAAAATACATCATGCACAAACAACACGCACTGAACAGACCGTCTTTTTTCCAAGGAATCAAGTCAAATCAATGGACATCTAGATGCGTATGAAGGTGAATCAATTCTCCATCTTAGTTGCCTGACTACATATCTGGTAAAAGCTAAAAATTCATCTGTGATTTACCGGCTTCGGCCATGATTTACCGGATTCGTCAGTGATTTACCAGATTCGTCTGTTTTTTATGGCTTTGGACGTGATTTTCTGGACTCGTCCGTGATTTACCAGATTCGAGAGAAAGAGAAAAGTTGTGCGAGGTGAACACGTTTTTAATTTGTGCTCTATATTTTATTTTATTTTTGTTTTAAAATAGTAAAAAACAAACTTTTAAATATCAAAAAAAAAAAAAGTTAATAAAGACAGTAAATTTAATTTTATATTATAAGTGCTTGTCAATAAATAAAAACATTATAATAATTGATCAAGTTAAAATAATTTATTATGTCTAATATATGTAAGATTTGCACTATTACGGTGAATAAAGAGCAATCTAAAGTGAATTGTTGTGATTGTTTGGCGCTCTTTCATGCTCGCTGTGTTAACAATTTAACATTCATGATAGTGACGTAGAAACGTAGAATTTCCATTTCTCCGTGTGCATCAATTCGCCGTTAGTCACTTCTCATCACTTCTGTACCATCTCCTTCTCTTGGCACCAAGAGAACCACTACTGCTGCTGTTGCTTCTACATCTACATCCGCCACCTCCGCTTCCATCATCACTACTACCACTACCACCTCCTCTATTGCCTCTAAATTCACTGCTGTGCTGTGACTACAACATCTGCTATCACTGGACCCTTTAACACTAATGCTGTATTGCTGTGGGTGCTGCCGCTCATCAGCCGCTGCCAGTTGATGGTGTGGCTCTCGCAACTATCTCTTTAGAATCCATATATAAAGAGATAATAGAGCTAAAAAAAGTTAATTTTGATTGTCTCTCTTCTCTATACGAGTTGAAAGAGGAGAATAAAGAACTGAAATTGAAAATTAACTCGCTACAATCATAGAGAAAAGACTTACCTAGAGAACCGACCCGAGGGGTTCGTTCACTATCGCCCTACAAGCTGATTAAGGCAACAGAGGTGTGAATGCGTTAGTTATCCAATGCATTTCTTATGGGATCGAGCAGCTTTGGATGTATTAGTTGTTGCTTTAGCTCAAATAGACCAAATAGCTCAGTCCCCTTAAAGGTTGGTTCACTTTTCAAAAAAAAAAAATCCGTTGAATTTAAATATTGAAAACAAATATAGTTTTTTTTGTATAAAAATGCCTGTTTCGACTCACTTTCAGTGTATGTTGGTCTAAATATAACCTTTTGTGGCTTTTGGCCTTCAAATTCTATAAATTTATAATTGTTTTCGCTGAAAAAAAAGTAAATTCAACTAAAAAGTATAAGCGCGTCCTAAATGTAGATAGTGCGTACGCGCCGAACTTCTTTTGAGTTGGTGCCCAGTTTTGACGTTTTGGTGACAGATCAAAAAAGTAAAAAAAAAATTTTTGACAATTATTATCAATTAATTCAAGTTTTCAGTTTCTATAAATTATAAAGTGAATAATTTGTTTTTAAATTAAAAGAAATAATATTGATTATAAAAAAGTGAAAAAACATTCCTGTGAATAACATTCATTACATTCCTAGCTCGGGAAAATAAGAGCAACAAGAAATTCGTTGCCATGAAGAAAGTCCTCATGGAAAATGAAAAAGATGGTGTAAGTAAAGTGTATTGTAAAAATAACTCATGATGGTGTTCCTATTAATATTATATCTGTTTTCCAGTTTTTGCAACTCCTAAAACACGAGAATGTCATCATTCTTATAGAAATCTGCAGAGCACAGGCGACTCATCATAACCAAATATATGTCCAAATTCTATTCAGTCTGTGAGAGATCAAGAAAGTCAGGCAACAGCTTTTGAATGGATTGCATTACATTCACAGTAAAAAGGTAAGTTCTGACAATGAGACTGCATAGTAAAAATGTTAAAATTTGTTTCAATAATTTCAGATATTACATTGCGATATGAAAGCTGCAAATGTATTCATAACAAAGAACTCGCTGATGAGGTGTGGCGCGTGGATTTAGCATTTCAAAGAACGAACACAAACCCATTGTTGGGCGATCGAAATGAAAATGCATCCATATGTAAAGGATTCACATGGATGAGATTGGATAGATAAGCTTTTATCCGATCCTATGCGATGTGATTTAAGTTAAATGTTATCACAACATTTACAGAGTATGTTTGAATATCTGGCTACGCCTAGACAACCAGGGCAAGCACGACAATACCAACATGCCAAAGCCTCAAGACAACAGTTTGATCGATCGTGTTTTTTTTAGATATTTTGTGCCGTTATTTTGCGATTCCAGCCAAGCACTTTTTTTTAAATTTCTTTGTTTGTAAGTTGAATAGGTATATTTTTTTTTAGTTAAAATGACGAGAAATTAAACTAATTTAAATGAAATTTTGTTGAATATTTTTGTTCAAAGACTGATGCATTTTACCATAAATCTGGTGAATTTAAAATGTATGGGATATGGTTTAAGGGTTCTTTTCCACACTGAAACTTTTGAGTAAAAGATTTAAATGCTACTTGTAACAGCATTAAGTGCTGATTCCTAAAAGGTATCATTCATGTCTGTACAATTTATGGTTGGCCAGCTACCCTGCAAAATTTTTTCGATTTTTCTCCATGATGGCAAAAAGTGAGAAAGTTGGAAAACGTTTTGCAGTGTATCTGGCCAACCGTAAATCGTAGAGAGATACCTTTTCGGAATCAGCACTTGATGTTGTTACAAGTTGCATTAAAATATATTACTCAAAAGTTCTAATACGAAAAAGCACCCTCAAACTACGCATACCGGTTCCTCTACGTGTTTTTTAATGGTGATTTTTTTCATGAACATAGCTATACAAATTTGAACTCCATGAACTATGAAAAACCAAAATTGATTGTGATGGAACTTGTGCCTGGTGGATCACCGTTAAATTTTTTGCGAAAGAATTCAAACTTCTTGACGACAAGACAATTGATTGAAATTATGTAGAGATGCTGCAGCTGGTGATAATAACAAATGAATACATACATACCAAAAAGTAATTCACTTCATGTATCTTCTTTTTCTTTAGTCGTTTACTTACTTGATGTGATCACCAAAAAAGATGTACTTCGGCATGTTAAGCAAATGAATAATGAAGATCCCAATACAGTTTTATTCAATTGATACCATAGCCAAAGTTAGGAAATATATATTTGTTTTTCTGCATGCTCTAAAAATAATCATGCGCTAATCACTCGCAATTCGAACTAAATAAAACATAAATCAATGGATTAGTGGTATTTGATTTATTTTTTAGTTTCTTATCAATGTCGTCTCTATAAATCTTATTTTTTTGTGAGATTGTTTTTGGTCGGTTTATAAAGTTTTTGGAAAACTATTTATTTAAAGATATCTGATTGGATAGTAATCTATTTATGTACGTCAAATAAAACTTGACTAAATCGCAAGCCGGTTGCTTGTTACAAAATGTTTTGGTCATAAACCATTTCTTACTTGGGTCGTTCATTTATAATTATAAATAACCTCTGATAAGGATATCATTGACAAAATACTGTACGTTCTACTTTATTTTTGAAGCGATACCACGCATATAGGGCTGATATGAGATACAAATGCATACATTTGTTTTATAATATCAATATTATGAGAATCTACTTTTTTGAATAGGTTGAGTTTTAATTCTTTTTGTAACCAGCTTAATAACTTGTTTACATTTAAGTTTTTGAGTTAACTTAGAATTTGTTGTTTATAATCTTTTTTCTGAAAATATTATTGGTCTTTTTAAAACTATACGAAATAAATGTTCTTTGTTAATTGAGCTGACCATTTATGTATTTAATTATTTAGCGATTTGTTGTTTCTAACCTCTGACCCCGATAAATACACAATCAGTGTATTACCGCCTCTAGGCACGTCTGACCATAGTATCATTTCCGCAAATTTTTCGTGCCAAAAAAATCCAGTTAGAGAAAGAGCTCCTGTGAGAACCGTTTGGCAATACGAGAAAGCCAACTGGGACGGCCTCAATAATTTTTTCAGGATCTTTAACTGGTCACTATGCTTCCTCGGTAGTGACGTAGACTCCAGCGCTGATATGATTACTAAAATGATTCTTTTGGGAATGAGAACTTTTATCCCGAATAGGGCTAAAAGCATCAGACCCAAAGAGAAATCATGGTTCGATGCGAGCTGCAAAGAGATTATTAGGGTGAAAGAGGTTAGCTTCCGTTGTTTTAGAGCCAACCCAACTGAGGAAAACCGGAAAAAATTCAAACAAGCCAGGAAGGCCTGCAACGCCCATATTCGAAGGACCAAATTTTTGCATGACCAAAAAATACTACAATGTCCCGCAGGTAGTAAAATTTTTTGGTCATTCGTAAAGAATATAAGAAATAAAACATCTTCCTCGGTCCCAACACTCGTTGTCAATGACACTCCCTTCGTTAGCTCTCTTGAGAAAGCTAACTTATTTGTTAGACAGTTCGCCGCCAACTCCACGCTGTCTGATAGTGTCATGACTCCCTCAGTTCTTGAGCGCGTAAATGATTCTATGGGACAAATCTTCATTCGTACTCGAGCTGTGGCGAGAGTCCTAAAAGATCTTAACACACATAAATCCGCTGGTCCGGATGGAATCCCCACTATTGTTCTGAAGAGGTGTTCTTCCACGCTGGCAAAACCCCTGCGTAAGCTTTTCCATCTATCCTATTCTTCTGGGCTTGTTCCGAGTAGTTGGATAATAGCATTTGTCCAGCCTATCCCAAAAAAAGGCGAATCTTCTTCACCCTCCAATTACCGACCAATTGCACTTACGTCCCTTCTTTCCAAGGTCATGGAAACGCTGATAAATTATCAGCTCAAGAAATATCTCGAAGATCGAAAGCTCCTTAATGACCGGCAATACGGCTTTCGCAGCAATAGATCCACTGGTGACTTGATGGTTTATCTCACTGAACAGTGGATCAAATCTTTACATCGTTTTGGAGAAAGTAAGATTATTGCACTTGATATTTCTAAAGCATTTGATAAGGCATCCTGCTCTTTTATCGTAAATGCGTGCTTTTGGTATCGATGAAACCTTTCTTCGTTGGTAACTTTCTTTCGAATCACTCTATACAAGTAGTATTAGACGGATTCAAGTCTGAAACCCACAAAATAAATGCTGGTGTGCCACAGGGTTCCGTTTTGTCTCCGACCCTCTTTCTCATTTTCATAAATGATCTCCTGTCTGTAACTAATAATCCATTAAATTGTTTCGCTGAAGATAGTACTCTTGCTTTTCATATTCGTTTCCAGATTCACATCCCTGCTCTTCGGACTAATGTGCACCGACAGCTCCTTTTAAATCCTCTCCTTCTTACCTGAAGCTCGCACTGTGTCTTTGACATATAAAGGGTACATAACAATCCCCTCGAGTGCGCGCTAATTATAAAAAAAAAAAAAATAGAAGTTCCTGATGATAAGATAGTTAAATGCTATGTAAAGAAAGTGTTGATAAAGAAGAATGCAAAAGACGACGAAACCCCTTGCTCTTCATCATCACACTCGTCTGTCATTTATTTGACTCTGTCGGATTCATCTCTGAAGCAAAATATAATGAGAGCTAAGTCAAAGAAAAAAAATATACTAAATTCAGACATTCTCGATGGTAGCGGTGTAGTCGGCAGCAGTGGCAGTATCGGTGATAGCGGTAGCGGTAGCGGTGGCAGCAGCCAGCGCAGCGGTGGAAGCGGAACAAGAAAGTGTAATGATATTTACATCAATGATGCTCTCACGAGTTATACAAGAGCTTTGTTTATGAAAACCTTTGTATATGAAAACTATAGTACTCTCATGGTGGAAGTCGAATGGGGCGACATCTAGTGTATGCCGGCAACCCTTACTCTTTTTTTTTTGCGGAGAGCTTATGGAGGTTTTAAATGATATTTATTGATATTTTTTGGATGCAATTATCCAAAAAATAGTCTCCTCTTGCCCCTACCACCAATTTTCGACGCTAAAAGACTCACGAAATCGAATTTTACACCTCACATTTTGCAGCGCCACCACCAGGATCCGAGCAACCCTAAAAAAAACTCGCCATGAGAGTACTATAGTTTTCATATACAAAGATGAAAACAAAAGAGATTAAAAAACTAAAGGGGTATAAATATGTGTGGTATAGTGTATAGAGATAATAAAATTTTAATGGGAATGGCTGAAGGTGGAAAAATTAATATAATTAGATCTTTCAATGATAGTGTACTAATATAGTTAGTGCATTTTATTTTTTATTTAAATTTTCAATATGAATTTCGTAAACGATTTTAATTTTAATTTTTCTACCTTCGATATTTTTTATACTAATTGTGAAGAAATTTTTTATAACAAAACTTATTCTTTTAAAAAATTATTTGTTATTCATCAAAACATCAGAAGTTTAAGGGAGAATTTCGCGAGTCTTGTTTCCCATATAGATTCTTTTATGTGTATTCCAGACATTGTTGTTGTCTCAGAAATTTGGATTTATGATTGTGAGAAAAATAATTATGGGTTGCCAGGTTATGATTTCTATCTGAATGCAAATGAAAATTATGCGGCCGGAGGTGTTGGATGTTTTGTAAATCAAGCTTTTGATGTTATTGATGTTCTGAAATTAGGTTTCCAAAGTGCGGATGTTTTGAAAATTACCGTCAAAATTAATAAACAAATATTTATTATATTATGTATTTATAGACTTCTTGATTTAACATTGCGGTTTTTGTGGAAGAATTTTCAACTTTCTTGGATAGTGAGAAATCAAATAATTTGTTAATTGTGGGTGATATGAATATAGATACTTTAGATAGTAGTGAATTCGTTACAACTTATCTTGATTTGTTAGCTTCTCATGGACTTGTTTCGTTTATTAAGAGATAACCAGACCGAGATCTGGAACTTGTCTTGATCGTATTTATGGCCCATTTGCTCCTTCAATCAGTTCCTGTGAAAAGTGTGTTTTTGACCTCAGAATAACTGATCATTTCATGACTGGAATCAGTGGCGTAGCTAGCATGGGTGGCACCCGGGCCGGCAATTATGGTGTCACCCCCGGAATGAAAAACAGTAAAATAAATGAAATTCCACTATTTCCATGTATTATGATTTTCTTTTGTTTAAATTCAAATAAAAAAAAATTAAAAGAGATAGGTAACAAAAAACAATATATATTATACACATTGTATAAAAAAAACATAACAAACATTAATATAATTATATCTACACATTATAAAAGTCATATAAAGGTTTTTTCTTGTGGGTTTCCCACGGAAAATTATTGTTTTTCATTTAAATAATTTTCATTTTAGTACTAAGTACCTATATTGAAGCTGTTAAGAATTAAATTTTCTATATCTCTCAAATGAAGATATAAATTTAAACTTTTATATTATCAAATTGCAATAAAATAAATAAATAAAAATACACATTATAAAACTTAAAACGTCTTCTTCCTAGCTTTTATAGCAGAAAATTCGTTTATAGCGTCTTCAAAATTTATTTGCTGGGTCTTCTCATATTCAATGCTTAAAATTGCCAGATTGTCGAGCCTCTTTTCAGTCATTGTTGCTCGCAAATAGTTTTTAATTTATTTTAGCTTACTGAAACTCCTTTCGCATGATGCAACTGACACACATATTGTATAAGGCGTTTTTCTTTTTTAGCTCCGAGCAGGGTACTAAGCTGTCAAAAAAAAATCAGTATTTCTTTTTTAGCTCAGACACCTCTGAGCACTCAACTTTTGTTTCTTTTTTCGATCAGACCTTGGTCAGAGCGCCCTCCACGAGCTCAGGAAAAAATGACGGAGTAGATGGAGTAAAAAGCTGAGCGCGCCCAACTTCATTTACTTTTTTGATGTGACGAGTGAGATGAAAGGAGGTAAAAAATCAAACCAATTGAAATGGCGGGCGAAGCTGGTTGTTCTCCGACTGAAAGTAAGAAATAAATTATTTTTATAAAATACAAATGCAAATACAAAAACTAAATTGAATGCTTCCCTTAAAATAATAGCTTTTTCCATTTTTAACATTTTTAACGCGACAACGAGATTCGGAAGAGATTCTCCAAAGTCCCATTCAATGATGAATTTCAAATAGTCTACAGATAGCCAATTAGATGTAGTCACTTTAGTCGCTTTTAAATGACTTCTCAACCTTGGTATCTCTGAGAGAAGTTCTGATTGTGACACCTCATCATAAACACCAGCAAATTTTGAAACAGCTAGTTTCAAATCATCAATTTTTGCAAAAAGTAAAGTTTTTGTCTGCACAACTTCAAACAAAGAAGCCACCTCCTTAATTGACTCCGTTCTTGTTTGGAGTTCAGTTATGAATCGATCAAGGCACTCGAACATGTCTTTTCGTAGTTCAGCGCTCAGTGAAAGCCCTGCATCGGTTGCCAACTCACCAGCCATTCGCTTTTTACGACGAATTCTTCTCTCTGTTGGAATGTCGTATTTCTCTGATGTTTTTAAACCAAGGTTAACTGCGTCTTCTACGATTTTCGTCCGATTTTCTTCTACGTAAATTCGAAGGGCTTCTATTTTCTTAGCTAACTGATCAACACTTAATCCCTTTGCTTGTAGTGCAATCTGCGTTCAATTTATTTCTTTAAGGACAGTTTGTAGGTTCTGTGCAGCACCTCTGGTTTCTACATTTTCTCTAGCATCACATAAATCTTCAACAAAATTTTCGGCCAAAACTTTCACTGCAGCATAATGAGCGCTCCAACGCGTTGTTGAAAGTCTTTTCACTGTTGATTTGCTGTGCTTGAGAAGCACTTCCCAGCGATGAATAAGCAAGCTTAGCCTTGAGTAAATAATTTACTACGCTATTTCTATAAGATATAATATTCTCTACCTATGTAGGTAATTATAATTATTATATTTTACCTTTCGGGTGTCACCCCATGATGGGTGACACCCGGGCGTTCCGCCCCCCCCTTGCTACGCCACTGACTGGAATTCTTATTGATATAGGACAAGAAAGTATTTGCTCAGACTCTAGTTCCCGGAATTTAATAAAAAAAATCGACTTTAGTAGGTTTAAAGCTTATTTGTCTTTTGAGTTTTGGGAAGAAGTTTTTGCCGAAAGTGATCCTTCCAAATCGTATGACATATTTAATACTATTCTTTGTAGATACATTTCTGATGCTTCTTTCGATATCGTTCCGAAAAAATCCAACAAGCGTTTAAAGCCGTGGATTACGTATAGTTTGCTTAAAAAAGTAAAGTATAAAAATAAATTAAGAAAAAAGTGTTTAAAACGCAACAGCAGCCAGATTTTAAAAACTAAATATAAAAAAATTTGTGTTGAATTAAGGAAGGAAATTCCTATTTGTCGTGATAACTACTTTAAAAATAAATTCAATTTAGCTGAAGGAAATATTAGAAATGAATGAATGGCAAATAGTGAGTAGTATACTCAATAAATCTCAGTGCAAAAAACAACCATCTGTTGTCAATGTTAATGGCCATGTTGTCTCAGATAAAACTGCAATTGCTAATGCATTCAATGAATATTTTTCAACAATTTCAATTAATCTACAAGCAAGTTCTAGTCACACATCTTGTACACTTTGTAGTCCATTCAGTAATTAACCGTCTCAAAGCCAAAGTTTTGTTTTTGAGCCTATAACGAGTTTAGAGGTTCTAAAGTTAATTGGCACTTTAAAAAATTCAAACTCTTCTGGTTATGATGGTATTTCAAATGTTTGTTAGAAAAATGTAGCATGTTTTATAATAGATGTTTTGGCACATATCTTTAACAAAAGTATTTTTTCTGGAGTATTTCCGGTTGCTCTTAAATGTGCCAATATCTTGCCACTTTTCAAGACAGGCGAAATTAATGATCTGGGTAACTATAGGCCTATATCACTCTTGCCGTCGATAAGTAAGATTTTTGAAAAAGCTGTAAAAAATAGAATAGTAAGCTTTTTAACGAGAACGAAATTTTTCAGTGATGTTCAGTTTGGCTTTCAAAGCAATAAATCAACCGAAGATGCGTTGTTACACTTCTGTTCTCAAATATTTGTAAGTCTTGATAGAAAAAAGAATACAGCCGCATTGTTTGTTGACATATCCAAAGCTTTTGATATGGTTAATCACGAAATTTTGATTAGCAAACTTGAAAGTGCTGGGTTCCGAGGTTTTATTAGTGATTGGTTAAGATCTTATTTATATACAAGAACCCAAAGAGTGAAATTTGTTGGTTTTAGTAGTGATATAAGAACTTTCGATTTGGGAGTTCCACAAGGTTCGGTTTTACGACCAATACTGTTTTTTGGTATACATTAACTCTTTACTCAGCTTGCAATTTAAGGGTTCTCTGACAGCCTTTGCAGATGATGTTGGTTTTTCTTATGGTACAAATAGTTATCTGAATCTTATATCTGATATAAATTGGGATCTCAGCGTGTTAAGAATTTGGTTTGCGAAGCACAAATTGGTAATTAGTTCTAAGGCAAAGATAATGTTTTTGAGTTTGTCTGGCCAAAAGATTGTTGATGCTGATCTCTTTTTCCATGCAACTGAGTGTCCAAAATTTAAGCTTTCTATCTGCACGTGCAATCCTATGATTACTTCCATAACATTTACGGATTCCATGAGCTGTAGCAATAAATGTTTTAAATTAGAAATAGTTAACAAATTCAAATATTTGGGATTAATAATTGATTCTAGAATGAGTTCTTATAGCCACACAGAAAATCTTAGACAGTATTTTCGGTGCACTCTTAGAAACTTCTTTTTTTTGCGTAAATTTTGCTCTTCCAAACTGCTACTTCAAATTTGTTATGGCATTTTTCATTCGAAACTAGAATGTGGAATTTCTTGTTGGGGAGGTTCTTATTTTAACAAAATAAAACCTCTTAGTTTTGCAAAAAAGTGTTCTGAAGAAAATATGTGGTAAGTCTCGCCTGTACCCTACTTTTCCACTATTTAGGAATTTGAAAATTCTTTCAGTGCGACAATTGTATTGTTATAAAGTTCTACAAATTTTGGGGAGAGTACGATAACTCAGGCGACAAAGTTTAATGACGGATTTGAATAGAACAGCCAAAAATAAGCATTTTTTACTATGCCCCCCGTTTAGGCGGTAGGGGCAATTTAAAAAATATGTGCGTTAAATGGAAAAAAAAATAATTAAAAAATAACGCTAATACCTACAATTAAGGCTTATACATTTTTTTTAAAGCCAACATTCCATTCTATTAGCTAGTTTTTAAATCAAGTCAAAACTATGCATAGTTTTTGAAAAACATTGTTTTAAACTCAAAATTTGGATAAAAAAGTAAAAAAAAATGTTTAAAATGTAATTTTTCAAAACTTTAAGATTATCTACAACTGTTTTTTTTTTAGAATTCATTGCTCTTATTTGTTTTTGATCAAAAACTGAAAACTAGATGATTTTATATCTTCTAGTTTTTGAGAAAATTAAATTTTAATTAAATTATTTTTTCCTTGCTTGAGTATTTACGTAGTCTTATTTTGATGGTAATAATCGAATATGGATTAAGATTTACCTAGGATAAATTAATTTTTCTTAAATTCAGCTTATTTAAATGCAAAAGAAACTTTGCATGCACCCCACCTTGCACCCACCAAATCCTATAGTGAGCCCAAGCAGGGGGGTTTCACCACACATAGACACCTCGGTGTGCCATGCACCCAAACTCACACCTACCCCAAATCCTACAGTGGGCCCAAGCAGGGGGGTTGCAGGGGGGGCAGCATGCCCCCCCCCATACACACCCCACTGTTACATATACCCAAACTCGCACCTACCATTTTTACTATCAAAATAAGACCACTCAAACAAAAAAAAAAACATAAATAAATTGAAATAGTGTTGTGGTTATTTTCAATTTTCTCAAAAACTAAAAACTTATGGTTTTGAAATAGTGAAATTAAAATATTTTTTTTACTCAAATTTTGAGTTTAAAATAGAATTTTTCAAAAACTATGCATAGTTTTGACTTGATTTAAAAACTGGCTAATAGAATAGAATATTGGCTTAAAAAAAAACGTATAAAACTTAGTTGTAGATATTACCGTTATTTTTTAATTATTTTTTTCCATTTAACGCACATATTTTTTAAATTGCCCCTACCGCCTAAACGGGGGGAGATAGACCCCCCCCTCCCATAGTAAAAAAATGCTTATTTTTGGCTGTTCTATTCAAATCCGTCATTAAACTTTGTCGCCTGAGTTATCGTACTCTTGCCAAAATTTTCTTTAAGAGATCAGGTAATCTTAATTTTAGAATAATTGATTATGATATACGTGGAAATTTTTTAAACCATGTTTCCATACCGATATATCGTACAACCGCATTTAGAAATTTTTATAATGTTTCCTCGTGTCGGATATTTAATAGACTCCCCCATTCTATCAGGATCCAAACTTCTCATTTGTTATTTATGAAACAAGTTAAATGCTGGCTTCTTAGTCTTGATAATGAGAGTATTGAATTTTTTGTAAATGGTTCTACCTGATGTTTTCTTGAAATTTGTAAATTTAATTTATTTTAATCTTTGTATGCATTATATAAATTTGTGATATTTTAACTTTTTTTTTAAATTTTTCTTTTAAGGATCACCACACCCATTTTAAATATTATTGTTAAATTATTCTTAGAGTGGCAATAACTCTATTTTTTATAAAAATATTTTTGTCACTTATTTCTTTTCTTTCTAATTGTATACTTATGTATTTGGATTTTAAGAAATAAATAATAATTAAATATTAATAATAATTTATTTACAGCTGGACTCTTCATTGATTTAACTTAGGCTTTTGACTTAGTTGACCATAGTATTCTTCTGAAGAAATTGCATAAGGCAGGAATGCGTGGGTTTATCTATAATTTGTTAGATTCCTATCTATCTAATAGAAAGCAACTAGTTAGAATAGATGGTAGTTTGAGCAATTTATCTAATATAAGTATAGGCGTTCCACAAGGCTCAGTTTTTGGTCCCTTGCTTTTCCTGGTTTTCATCAATTCTATTTTCAGCCACAATTTGAAAGGAAAAATTACAGCGTTTGCTAATGATAAAGCCTTTTCATATGGTTGTAGATCCCTGCTTAACTTAATTTCTGACATTAACTCTGATTTGGACATCTTAAGACACTGGTTTGCAGCTAATAAAATGGTATTGAGCAATAAAACAAAATTAATGTATTTGAGATTATCAGGGTCACCTATTTTAGTTGATTGTGATATCTTTTATCACTCTTCTGATTGCAAAAAGTTCAGTGTAAATAATTCTAATTGTTTTTCTTGTAATGAGTCCTGTTCACCTCACTGCTTTCAGATTGAGTTTGTAACGACCTTCATATACCTTGGGGTCTAACTTGATAGTAAAATGAATCGGTCTGATCATACTCACTGTTCTAGACAGTTTTATACTCTTGGTTTCTATTGCTCACAAAAAATACTAGTTATGATATACTATGGTATTATTCATTCTAAAATTCAGTATGGAATAACTTGTTGGGGAGGTTCTTATAAAAACAAGATTAATCCTCTTCTTATTCTTCAAAAACATGTTGTACGAATCATTTGTAAAAAAAAATCGCTTTCATAATAGGTTCATTTTGTTTCAGGATTTAAAAGTTCTTCCTCTACGACATCTCTGCTACTTTAAAGTGTTAAAATATTTTTTTTGAGAAGTGGATATCTTTCATCGAGAAATAATCCACGACATAACTTACGAGTGAATACAATGAATTTAGCTAACATTCCTTCTTATAATAAAACACATTTTCGAAGATTTTTTACAATAGTTGCTCCTTCAGTTTTTAAGAAGTTGCCTTTCTTTTGTCTTCTTTTCTGCAAAATGTCAAATCATGGCTTTTTCGATTCGATCATGTTCAAATTGAAAATTTACTGTCCTTAATTACATAATATATATATAAATTAAAAAAAATATAAAAAAAAACCTTTCCCTTCCTTTTTCCACTTTACTTTTCACCTTGCACACAACTATGTTGATTTTTTTTTTTTTGATAGACATTCGCCACTAGCTCTAGTGTTAAGCTTAGCTATAGAGTGTCTCTTAATTTATTTTATGGGTACGTAGAAAGTTGTTATTCGGAAGATCACTATTTTATAATAATTTTTATGTTAAATTTTTTGTAAATAATTTTTCTCTGGTTTTTGCAAATCTTATATGTTAATTTTCTTTTCTAAAGCTATTCAAATGAATGTACCTACCAAAAATGATTTATAAATAAAATACAAATACAATACTTTCTTGGAAAAAAATTGTCTGTGATTTTACGGCTTTGGCCGTGATTTACCGGATTCGTCCGTAATTTACCAGATTCGTCTGTGATTTACCGGCTTTATCCATGATTTACCAAATTCGTCTTCGATTTAGCGGCTTAGGCAACGATTTACCGGATTCGTCCTTGATTTATCAGATTCATCTGTGATTTACCGGCTTTGGCCGTGATTCACCGGATACTTCCGTGATTTACCAGACTCGTCAGTGATTTACCGGCCTTGGCTGCGATTTACTGGATTCGTCAGTGATTTACCAGATTCGTCTGTGATTCACCGGCTTTGTCCATGATTTACCAGATTCGTCTTCGATTTAGCGGCTTTGGCCGCGATTTACCGGATTCATCTTGGATTTAACGGCTTTGGTCGCGATTTACCGGATACTTCCGTGATTTACCAGACTCGTCAGTGATTTACCGGCCTTGGCTGTAATTTACTGCATTCGTCCGTGATTTACCAGATTCGTCTGTGATTTACCGGCTTTGTCCATGATTTACCAGATTCGTCTTCGATTTAGCGGCTTTGGCCGCGATTTACCGGATTCATCTTGGATTTAACGGCTTTGGTCGCGATTTACCGGATACTTCCGTGATTTACCAGACTCGTCAGTGATTTACCGGCCTTGGCTGTGATTTACTGCAGTCGTCCGTGATTTACCAGATTCGTCTGTGATTTACCGGCTTTGCGGTGTAGTTTAACGAAACTTATTTTTTTACCTCTCTTTTTAAATTCATTCTTGTTTTCTCTTGCTATAATACCTACTGTCAAGCATTGTTGCATTAGGTCTGTTTGGTTCCCCCATGTATATATAAACTATAGTACTCTCATGGTGGATGTCGAATGGGGCGACATCTAGTGTATGCCGGCAACCCTTACTCTTTTTTTTTTGCGGAGAGCTTATGGAGGTTTTAAAGCTTATGGATGCACTTATCCAAAAAATAGTTTCTTCTTGCTCCTACCATCAATTTTCGACGCTTAAAGACTCCCCAAATCGGATTTTACACCTCAAGTTTTGCAGCGCCACCACAAGGGTCCGTGCAACCCTAAAAAAAACTCGCCATGATAGTACTATAGTTTTCATATACAAAGGATACAGGTTCTAAAGATTTCTATTGCTTTCGAGATTAGACCAGAACCAGATATTTCACTATATAAGGTTGATGGCGCTACCGATTGGACACAGTTTATTTTTGAAAGTGAAAGAATAAAGTTCGTGTAAAATGTTGTGCCAGTGATTAATAAAAGTGATTTCAATAGAAGTAAAGTGTGTTTTATTTTAAATGTAATAAGAAGAAGTTAAGAAATAAAGTAAATAAGTTTTTATTGCGAACCCTTAGCAGAATATTTCATTGGTGTTAGAAGTGGAATAAAAACTTATGTTGTCTGTGCATTCAGATAATTTTTGGTGATAAAAAAAAAAAAAAAAAAAAAAAAAATATACGTGTGTGTGTTTTGATAAAACAAAGACAAAAAGTGACTGTGATTAAAGAAGAAAAATAAAAGCAAAATGGGTAAGACAGTAATTGAATTGAATTGTGTTGAACTTAAGGCAGAGCTGAATAAACGAGGCCTTCCTACTGCTGGAAGAAAAGCTGACCTCATAATTCGTCTGCAAGAGGATTTAAGTCAACGCGGAGAAGACCCAGACACGTTCCTATTCGAAATAGAAATGCCTGAAGAACAAGTAAGTACTGGTGTCGACTTGTCGGCAATAATGGCACTTCTCATTGGCAAATTCGAACAAATAGAAAAACAACAAAAGTGTGAACAAGAGAACCTTCTCGAACGAATGGAAAAACAACAAAAGAACCTTCTAGAAGAACAGAAGACTCTCATCGAAGGTAAGCTTGATGCTTTTGAGAGCAAGTTCGTTACTATTGATGGACGCTTTGATTGCTTCGAAAAACAATTTTCAAAACTCGAGAGCGTTCAAGAAAAATTCGAAGGTAAAATACAAAGTATTGCCGACGAATTAGACAAAGTTCGAAAAATTAAGATTAGAGAAAGTGTTGGCGATTACCCAAGGAAGAAGGAAATACATCCACCGACTTTTGACGGGCAAACTTCTTGGTCGATCTACAAGAAACAGTTTGCTGCTGAACTGCTGCAAACCATTCCAGCAGATAAGAATGGTAACTTCAGTGCTCTTGTTCAGGCCATAGACAAACGCTTTGGAGATGGTCATATGCAAGAAGTCTTCCGCGTCCAACTGAATACTAGAGCCCAGAAGAGAGGAGAAACGCTGCAGCAACTTCAAGCAGACATTGAGCAGTTGGCGCATCTCGCATATCCAGCTGCTGGGGATGAAATCGTCAGCCAACTTGCAACAGAAGCCTTCATCCGTGCTGTATCTGACATTAACTTACAGCGAGCAATTCGAACTGCTAGCTTTAGCGTTTGCTCTGACCATGGAAGCAGCAGAACAAGCTTCCCAAGGAGTTCATCGAGTCAGAGAAGTCGAAGTTGAAGAATGCTCTTGTCAGAAAATCCCATTCCAAAGAAGCCAGCGTGAAGGACTTGCTCGATGCTGGAATTGTAACAAAACCGGACATCTTCAGCGGCAGTGCAGATTAACACCGAGAAGAGCTGCATGCCAACATTGTGGAAACAGAACCAACGCTAGAGAACAACCAAGCAATAGTACCAACACTCCTGCTCAACTTGTTTTCCAGACGGGAAACGAGTAAGAACCAACTTCGAGGGGCAGAAGCTGGTTTCTGGTATCGATGGCCCCAGAAACACTATCCAAGTCTCAAAGACTAAACGAGACAACAAAAGTCTGACAGTGGAGGCAATAATAAACAATAAGAAACACGTGGCTACAATCGACACCGGTGCCAAGGCCTCCATTTTACGAAGAGACTTGGTCAAGATGTCTTGGCTACACAACACCAATAGCTACCGGCTGAAGACCGCCACATGAGAGGCAGCAAAAGTGTATGGTGTGGTTCGTCTTATGATCCGTTTGGCAGAACTAGAGTTTTCGCACCTATTCCTGGTAGCGGATATATGTGACGAGTGCATCGTTGGAATCGACTTCATGAAGGAGCATGGAATAATTTTGGATATCGGTAAACAAGTTCTTAAGTACCAAAATGTGGAGATTCCGATGGTCTATGGCAACGAAAACTCAACAACTATCAGGACCGTCATCAAAGAAGACATTTGCTTGCCTGCTTCTTCGGAAGTATTCGTGTGGACGAAACTAAAGGGCGACTTTGGAAGCCATCGATACCTCATGGTGGAACCAGATGCGAAACAAAGTTCCCAAAACATCATGGTAGGGAAGACTCTGGTGGCACCAAAGAACAACATGGTGCCTGTACGGATACTGAACATCAAACCATACGAAATTAATCTCAAGAAGGGAGAAATAGTTGGGCAATGTGAACCTGTATCCGCGATTACTAAGATCACCGAAGCGGAAACAAAGAAGCCCCTGAGCTTTGACAGATTAAAAGACCAAATTCTGAAGTCATCAAGTCTGAGTCAACATCAGTTTAATGTTGCTGGAGATCTTCTTCATGAGTATGCTGATATATTCTCTTCACCCAACGGACAATATGGTCGAACACAACTTGTACGGCATCGAATTGATACAGGAGATGCAAGACCAATTCGCCAACCAGCAAGACGTCTCCCTCTAGCAAAACAAACTGAAGTTGAAGAAATGATATCGACAATGAAGAAAGATGGGGTAATCGAAAATTCCAAAAGCCCTTGGGCATCACCAGTCGTTCTTGTCAAAAAGAAGGATGGAAGCACTCGATTTTGTGTAGACTACTGAAGACTGAACGACGTGACAAAGAAAGATAGCTACCCTCTACCCAGAATCAGCGACACCTTAGACGCGATGGAAGGAGCCCAATGGTTTTCAACTTTGGATTTGAAGAGCGGTTATTGGCAAGTGGAAATTCACCCAGAAGATCGGGAAAAGACGGCGTTCTCCACAGGAAACGGTCTGTGGCAGTTTAATGTGATGCCATTCGGACTATGCAACGCTCCAGCAACTTTTGAGCGTTTGATGGAGTGCGTTCTACATGCGTATCATCTCATCCCAAGGAGTAAAAACTGATCCTGAGAAAGTTGACACTGTAAAGAATTGGCCAACGCCTCAGGACAAACATCAACTCCGGAGCTTTTTTGGTCTGGCCACATATTATCGGCGTTTCGTAAAGGATTTTGCTAAGATCGCCAAAAGCTTGCATCATCTTACTGAAAAGGGGAAGCCGTTCAAATGGTCAGGTGAGTGCGAGAAAAGCTTTCAAGAACTGAAACTGCGTTTATGTAATGCACCTGTACTGGCCTATCCAACTCCAGGAAAACCTTTCATCATCGACGCTGATGCAAGTAACGTTGGAATTGGAGCTGTACTATCGCAAGTACATGACGGAGAGGAAAAAGTTGTCGCCTATTACAGCAAGGTACTCTCGAAGCCAGAAAGGAATTATTGCGTTACAAGGAGGGAACTTCTCGCTCTGATATTGGCAACAAAGCACTACCATAAGTACATCTATGGACAAAAGTTCCTTCTTTGAACAGATCATGGTGCGCTCAATTGGCTTTTAAACTTCAAAAATCCAGAAGGTCAAGTAGCAAGATGGATCGAGAGGTTGCAGACGTATGACTATGAGATTCAACATCGAAGAGGAAAGCTGCATTCAAACGCAGACGCTCTATCCCGGCGACCGTGTAAACCAGACTGTAAGCATTGCACACGCCAAGAAGAAAAGGAAATGGTCATCGTTCAACGAACTAGAGCTGATCCCATTAACGGTTGGAACAACGAAGAACTCAGAACGGCCCAACAAGAAGATCCGGATATCGAACCCATTCTTGCCTGGAAAGAACACCAAGAGAAACCAGAATGGTGTGATATCTCCTACCGAAGTCCGGCTCTTAAAGCATATTGGGCGCAATGGGACTCGCTTCATGTGCAAGAAGGGGTATTAAGGCGTAAGTGGGAATCTGCAGACGGTAAATCTTATATGATGCAGCTAGTCGTACCTCGGTCAAAGGTTAACGACGTACTTCAAGAGATGCATGATGGAACTTCTGGAGGTCATTTGGGAGTGAATAAGACGCTGGAAAAGGTACGACAACGATTCTACTGGCTACACGCAAGAGATGGTGCCGAAAATGTGATACTTGTGCTGCTAGCAAGGGACCAGGTAGAAAAATTCAAAGTAGAATGCGGCAGTATAATGTGGGCACACCTTTTGAGAGAATCGCAGTAGATGTCGCGGGTCCTTTTCCTCAAACTAACAACGGAAACCGATACATCCTTGTAGTCATGGACTATTTCAGCAAGTGGCCTGAAGCATTTGCCATCCCAAACCAAGAAACCAAAACAGTTGTGGATCAAATTGTCTTCAATTGGGTGAGCAGGTTCGGTGTTCCCATGGAGCTTCATTCTGACCAAGGAAGGAACTTCGAATCAAAAGTCTTTCAGGAAGTTTGCTCGCTCCTTGGCATTAAAAAGACAAGAACAACACCGCTCCATCCACAATCTGATGGGATGGTTGAACGATTCAACAGAACCCTTAAAGAACATCTGTCGAAGGTTGTCGGCGACTACCAACGAGACTGGGACCGACATATCCCATTGTTCCTTATGGCATATCGTAGTGCAACCCATAGCTCGACAGGAAAAACACCATCGGAAATCCTGTTCGGATCAACTATACGGCTGCCAAGTGAAGTGAAATTTGGTTGTCATCCAAATGAGTCACAGGGAACAGACGAATATGTGGATGACCTCAAGAAAAGGCTTATTGACATTCATCAACAAACAAGGACAAATATAAAATTGTCTAGTGATCGGATGAAAACAAGATACGACGCAAGAGCAACAGCAACGGGATTTCAAGAAGGAAACCTTGTGTGGTTTTACAATCCTCATCGACAAAAGGGGCTATCACCAAAACTCCAACAAAACTGGGAGGGCCCATATACTGTGGTGAAAAGAATCAATGATGTGGTTTACCGTATACATACAAAGAGGCGTAAGAGGCAAACTAAAAGTAGTTAACGCTGACCGGTTACATCAATATAACGGTGAAAGAGGTGATGAAATTGTTCGGGACGATCAATTCTAAGAGGGGGGCAATGTAACGAAGATTTGTTAACTACTTTTGAATCATAATATAACGACTTTTACATTCGAACTATATCGATTCTCGAATGCAAGAAGAGCTCCATCTAGTACCATTGCGATTTAAAACAACCTGCTATGAGCTTTGAATGAGTTTTGAATGAGCTTTTTCGAACATTGGTAAATGTCGAAGTCCGAAGGGGAATTATTCCATCTATCTGTCAGAATAGAAAGATCGAGATACAGGTTCTAAAGATTTCTATTGCTTTCGAGATTAGACCAGAACCAGATATTTCCCTATATAAGGTTGATGCTTTGTATATGAAAACTATAGTACTATCATCGTGGAAGTCGAATGGGGCGACATCTAATTTACCTCTGCAACCCTTACTCTTTTTTTTTGCGGAGAGCTTATGGAGGTTTTAAATGAAATTTATTGATATTTTTTGGATGCAATAATCCAAAAAATAGTCTACTCTTGCCCCTACCACCAATTTTCGACGCTTAAAGACTCCCCAAATCGAATTTTACACCTCACATTTTGCAGCGCCACCACCAGGACCTCTGCAACCCTAAAAAAAACTCGCCATGATAGTACTATAGTTTTCATATACAAAGGTTGATGGCGCTACCGATTGGACACAGTTTATTTTTGAAAGTGAAAGAATAAAGTTCGTGTAAAGTGTTGTGCCAGTGATTAATAAAAGTGATTTCAATAGAAGTAAAGTGTGTTTTATTTTAAATGTAATAAGAAGAAGTTAAGAAATAAAGTAAATAAGTTTTTATTGCGAACCCTTAGCAGAATATTACAATATATAAAGCAGAAACCAAAAAATTAGTTAGGTGTGTGATCGCTGGGACGACGACGCGTGGAACGTGTTCATTGTATATAAATTTGCATAGTACTGTCATGAACACGTTCCACACGTCGGCCACCTAGCGATCACACACCTAACTAATTTTCTGGTTTATGTTTCTGTTTATATACAATTGCGCCCGCAAACGAAGCAAATTATTAAAAAAAAATATTTATAAATAATTTATTTTTTAAATAATTAATTATTTAAATTAAATAATTAATTATTTAAAATTAATTATTAAACTTATGGTATTGAAATATTGAAATTGAAAAATTTTGTTTAACTTTGTTTTTACTCAAATTTTGAGTTTAAAATCAAATTTTTCAAATACTATGCATAGTTTTGACTTGATTTAAAAACTGGCTAATAAATTATAAATATTACCGTTATTTTTTAACTATTTTTTTTTTCATTTTGAGTAATAATTTTTTTAACTGCCCCTCCCGTTTAAATGGGGGGAGATTTACCCTCCCATAGTAAAAAATGCTTGTTTTTAACTGTTCTAAAAAAATCCGTTATAATATCTTGTCGCCTGAGTTATCGTATTCTTGCCTTTTTTCTTACGGTCATTCGGGCATATCCATAGTCAAACCTTAGACCCGAGTCCAACTGGCCTCGAGCATTGTATATGAATTTGAATAGTACTCTCATGAACACGTTCCACACGTCGGCCACCTAGCGATCACACCCCTAACTAATTTTCTGGTTGCTGTTTCTGTGTATATACTAGTGCGCCCTCAAACGACCACACCCCACAACACAAAAACCATCGTGATGATAGTACTATAAGTTTTATATACAATGCCTCGAGTCTAACGTTAACACACAGGCTAGAAACAGCTGCTATTTATAAAGAAATTCGCAGCTCTGTTTAGTAAAAACGGAATTCTACTACAATTTTAGTGCTATTGTGAAAGGCAAATTGAAATCCAATAAATTTTTTGACAGATAGAAAAAAAGAACTTAGTCAAAGAGTGAGCCGTTTTTAAAGTTTCAGGTCCAGTTTATCTTTTGGACCCGGGTCTAAATTGTGTATGAGTAACATAAGCTCCAGGTTAGCTTAGAAGAGACAAAGAAACAACTTCTCAGCCGAATATGAATATGCCCATTGTATATAAATTTGCATAGTACTCTCATGAACACGTTCCACACGTCGGCCACCTAGCGATCACACCCCTAACTAATTTTCTGGTTGCTGTTTCTGTGTATATATAAGTGCGCCCTCAGACGACCACACCCCACAACACCAAAACCATCGTGATGATAGTACTATAAGTTTTATATACAATGAATATGCCCCATTGTTTTTAGGTCGGCCTCGTCGTCTCCAGGGCTTAAATATTTTTTTTACCCAACTCTATCTGTCCTACAGAGCAAGCAATTATAATCTCACCATCTGCCAGTGAAATGTTCACTATCAACCAGGCAATCATTTTATCACCCCTCCATTCCTATGCATAATGATGATGATAATGATTATTATTATTTAACTTTATAATAATCGCAAACACAAAATAGTAATAACAAAAAAAAACAATATATAATTTTCATTTCACGTTATTTGCACATAGAGTTAATTATCTGTTCACCGTGCAATCAAATTAACTAGGTATTCGTATAATTCGTGTTGTGGGTTGTTGTTTTTGTTGGTTGGCATTGAAGGTGGCTGGTGTTGGAAACAGAAAAAGTCCTTTGGGCCCAGTGATGCACAGGGGAAGTGCGCATCGTACAAAGTAACTTGCCCTCGAAGCAAACACCAACCATGCCATGTGTACTTTGTTAAACACAGTCGGCGCGAATCTCGAATAATGTTGTCCAACCCCCTTTTTATTGAGCAAACAAATTTGATTCGGATGTGGATTCAATTAATATGATGTGAATGGGCTGTGAGGACTCTTTTGTTCATGGCATAAGATGTATAAGGAACTTCACAAATGTTGCAAATTTGTGTTCATACCTTCGGGGAAATTCTTTTCTATTAGTTGCAGAGATTTAATATGCACAAGGTTTTAAGGTGTTGACACGATCTAATAAATTGCTGTATGATGATTATGATTTAGGTAAAATTGGTTGTGTAGGTGATGTGGTGTATATGAAGAAGCAATAATGTTAAACCTGATATCATGCTTTGTATATGAAAACTATAGTACTCTCATGGTGGAAGTCGAATGGGGCGACATCTAATGTATGCCGGCAACCCTTACTCTTTTTTTTTTGCGGAGAGCTTATGGAGGTTTTAAATGATATTTATGGATATTTTTTGGATGCAATTATCCAAAAAATAGTCTCCTCTTGCTCCTACCACCAATTTTCGACGCTTAAAAACTCACCAAATCGAATTTTACACCTCACATTTTGCAGCGACACCACCAGGATCCGGGCAACCCTAAAAAAAACTCGCCATGAGAGTACTATAGTTTTCATATACAAAGATAAATGCAAAATGCAATATTTGAGGCAATCAATCGCATAGAATAAAAAATAGAGGAAGAGGCTTTTGACAAATATACAGTGCACGATTGTACATGAGTGTAGCATTAAATTAAAAAAAATCAGAGGCACGGCTGTCATTTTCCCTTGCTTAGTGAGTATTGTGAAATTAATTTTAATATTTTTAAAAAAGATAAAAAACATATTGCACATATTAGAGTTAAAAATTGAACATTTTATTAATACAATATAAATCAACATGAGGTGTTGCCGTGGTAGTTAAAAGGTCAATTAAGCACAAAGTACTTTCTCTAGTTAACACGAAATTAATTGAAAATGTTGGTATTGAAATACCATCTGTAAATTGTCGTTCGGTAAAAATAATTTCTGTTTACTTTCCAGGAGGTAATACGTCTCCAAGTAAAAGATGTGACCTAAGAAATGACTTGCTAAAATTGATTAGGATAAATGATTTTTTCCTGATCGGAGGAGATTTCAATTGCAGACATAGTAGTTGGGGCTGTATTAGAGCAAATGCATGGGGTAACATCCTCTCAGATTTAAATACAAGACATCCTTTTAGCATTTTATATCCACCTAATCCCACCTGTATTCCTCCTAGTAATAGATCAAACCCCTCCACATTAGATCTATTTTTAACAAATATGCCCGAACTAGTAAGCCAACCTATGGTTTTAAATGACCTCAGTTCTAATCATCTTCCAGTTGTATGTAGTGTTTACAGATTACCGATCAAAAACAATAATATGGCATACGATTTCAAAAATGCCAACTGGAAAAGATATACATAAAAGGAATATTCGTCTAAAAATTGTGCAACTACCGCAAATTGCCCCACTATAGTAACATGCAACGAAATTGATATAACTGTTAATAGTTTTACCAATATGTTACATTAAAGCATTGAACAGTCAGTTCCAAAAAAAAAAAATCGACCTTGTGAAACACTAAATGCACTACCGCTTCACATTATTAATGTAATAAAAACAAGAAACAAATACAGATCCTTGTGGGTTAGAACCAGAGTTCAGTCATATTTTTTAAAAATGAAGCTTTTAAATAATATAATCAAAACGTTAGTGTCAGAACACAGAAATAAATCCTGGAATAATAAACTCCGTAGTTTGGACAAGGCAAGTAAACCATTTTGGAACATTGCTAAGGTTATTAAAAAGAAAAATTGTAATATTCCTGCCCCTGGTTTTGATGGCATAAGAAACATATATTTAAAAAAACTACCAACAGTGGGTATCAAATATCTTTTAAATATTTTTAATGTTTGCTTTAATTTAGGCTATTTTCCTAAAGTTTGGAAAAATGCTAAGGTATTGCCAATTTTGAAGCCTGGAAAGAATTCTTCTACACCATCCAGCTATAGGCCAATCAGTTTATTGAGTACAATCAGCAAATGTCTGGAAAAACTTATTAAAAATAATCTTGCCAGTCATATAAATTTGCACAATATCTTGCCAGCAGAGCAATTTGGATTTAGATGCCATCACAGTACTGTACATCAGATTCATCGAATTACTAGGGACATTAAAGACACTAAAAGCACTGGTTTAGTTTTACTTGACATCGAAAAGGCTTTCGATACGGTATGGCACAAAGCTCTGGTTCATAAATTAAGCGTTTTGAATTTTCCTCAGTACATAATCAAAATAATTTATTCCTTTTTAATTAATCGAACGTTTAAAGTGTTTATTAATCCTGCATATTCTGATTCTAAAGACATTCTAGCTGGTGTTCCGCAAGGGTCTGTTTTGGGGCTAATTTTGTATAACTTATTCACATCTGACTTTCCTAAGCTCAGCGGCTGTGAAGTCGCTATCTTTGCAGATCAGGGCCGGCCCTACCATATGTGCAAGATGTGCAAATGCACAGGGCGCAGAGCTGCAGGGGCGTAGAAAACTACATTCATATGTTTTCATTCTTTTTATATTAACCGGCTTTATTTTTATTTTTATTATTTGTTTTACTATATGTCACTATCAAATAATTTCTAAACATGCGAATTAACCCATTTTATCATTTTGCAAAAAAAAAAAAATTCTTCGAATAAGTACCAAAATCAGAACCAAGAATAAATTAATTCAAACAAAAAAAAATTCGAACTTCCTCCATACGTTCAGGATTTTTATTTGCCCGTTTCACTCGAAAATCCACATACAAATAAATATTTTTTTTATATATAATTTGCGCGCGCTCAAGAGGATGGTGTACCTTTTATATGTTGTTCAACACAGCGCGGGTGTGAAGGATAGGGATGGGAAGGGAAAGGTGTATTTCCCATATCTACAATCGTTTGAGTAGAAATGTGCAAATTTCAGATTTACACATAGGAATTCACTCAACCAAAATTTTTGATAGAAAAATTAACTCAAACGTTGATTTTTGTTTGAAAAGAATGTATCCTACAATAAGCAGTGCGACCGACGCACTGAAGACTGTGCAAATTTAAATCCTGCACACAAGCAAAATCTCTCAATATTATGCGCTCAACTGTTTCAAACGAAATAAATGTGGGTGGTTTACGAACAGTTTTTTTTTGTGGATAAAATGGAAAGGATGAGAAAAGAGCAAGGAGTGAATTAGAAATAATAACTTAACTATGATGATCTCATGTAAGAATTTGCCAAAGCCAAGGCCAGGAAGGGTAGTTTGTTAGTTTAAGTGTAGTTTTTTTTTGTTTTTTCTTTTAAGGATAGTACAAGATCTTACTATATCTACTTATATATTTTTAACATCGGCTTTTACTTTTTTTCACATACGAAAAAATTACTTTGAGTTCCTATAAAATATTTATTTTGTTTTTGTTTTAGTAAACATGTATTATATGTTTTTTTAGAATTAATTTTTCTTTTTCTTACATTTTTTTATTTTTGTTTAAATTCTTTATTATTTTTGTTGTTGAGAACTAGGCATACAAGGGATACCTCATTAAACGAGAAACGAAGTATATAGGTAATGAAAATAAGGGGCGCAAAAGCTAAATTTTGCACAGGGCGCTCGTTTGGGCTGGGCCGGCCCTGTTGCAGATGATACTTGCATTTATTCAGCGGATTCAATGGGTTTTGTTATTGAAACTAATTTGCAATCTGCCTTGGATAATGTTCAAATGTATTTAAATAAATGGAAAATCAAATTGAATGCTGGTAAGAATCAAGCCGTCTTTTTCACAAGAAAAAGAAAGGCTTGTTTTCTACCCAGCAGAAGGTTAAGAATTAATGGTAATCATACAGAATGGAAATCTTGTGCAAAATATTTGGGAGTGCATCTTGACAAAACTCTAAATTTTGGATTGCATATTCAACAAACCATAAATAAGATTAATTTAACCATTAAAATACTTTATCCCTTTATTAATAGAAAATCAAAGCTAAGTGATGAGTATAAATTAATAATTTATAAGGTAATTTTCCAAAGTATTATACTTTACGCATCACCTGTGTGGGGAAAATGTGCTAAAAGTCATTTACTTAGGTTGCAGAGAATGCAAAATAAAATATTGAAAATGATGCTCAATTTACCTTGGCATTATTCAACTGAAGAATTACATAATATTACAAACATTGAAAGAATTTCGAATAGAGTTTTAAATCTATTCGATCGCTACAACTTATCCTGTAGTATATCTGAAAACCACCTCATTTCAAATTTGGCTTTGTAAAATTTACACAAAAGATACATTTATTTTAAGAAATGCATTGTTTATGAATAGATAAATACATTTATTTATTAATTTAAATTTTTTCTGTGATATATATATATAAGTATATTATTTATTAATTAATGAATAAATTAACATTCTTTTTTTTCACTGTAATATATTTATTATTTATTTATTTAATTATTTATTTATTTAATTATTTATTTATTTAATTATTTATTTATACATTATTTATTTATTCATGTATTTATTTATTTATTTATGATTAATTTATTTATTTATTTATGTATTTATTTTTTTTTTTTTTTATTTATTTACCTAATTTTTTTTTGTTTGTTGATTTATTTATTTATTTATTTATGTATTTAGTTAATTATTTAATTACTTTTCATGTTAGTATTTGTAACAGAAATTTATATATCTACATATTAAATCAAATTCTTAATAATTTATACTAATTTGTTTTGAGCCTATTATTTAATTATTAACTATTTAATTTATTAATTTATTCTACGTATCTATTCATCCCTTGTTAAAAGTCGTTAATTTGTTTGAGGTCTTTTTGTTCCTCCCTTTCTCTCCATCTCGTCTGTTTAAAGAAGGTTTTTTTGTGTAGCTTTTCCTTCTATCAAGTAATTATGATCTTATATATTCAAAAACATTGTTATTAATTTTTCAGTAGTAAGGTAGCTTTATATCAAATCTATGTAAATTGTGCAATATAGGTTAAAACGAAAAAAAAAGTGTAATAATTCAGCTACAATAAAGAAATAATAATAAAAAAAACATGAGGTACTGCGTAAAAAAGACTTATAAGTAAGTTTTGGCTCATAGGTATTCCACAAAAAGTAACTTTTTAATTGATATTTTACGGTATTTTTAGATAATAATAACAATTAAAAATTAATACCACATTTAACTATCTACAAGGGCAACTTGTTTTAGTACTTTTTATGATTCACAATAAGAAAATCACAAACGCTAAGGTTATACTTATTCCTAAACCTGGAAAGCCAACTAAACTCCCAACTAGCTACAGACCAATAAGCTTGCTAAGTTGTATAAGTAAAGTACTAGAAAAAGTTTTAAAAGTAAAATCTTACACATCGTTGATGAGTTTAATATATTTCCAAATGAACAATTTGGATTCAGATTTCAGAACGCTTCACAGCACTTTCCATCAAGTTTTAAGAGTTTGTGAACACGTAAGAAAAAATCGATCTCTTCGCAAATCGACTGGTCTTATTCTACTCGATATAGAAAAGGCATTCGACTCAGTATGGTGATGGGATTGTGCACAAGATGGTATGTTTCAGATTTCCTATGTACATATCTTGTAAAAATAATTCAGTTTTTTGTCCAACCGCTACTTTAGTGTTTTTGTTAATAACAGCCCGTCAAACTATTATCACTTCAATCAAGGTGTCCCACAAGGATAAGTACTGGGTCCTTTTTTGTACAACATTTATACATCTAATATTCCCAGATTACAAAACTGTGAAATAGCTATATTTGCGGATGATACAGGCATCTTTTCATTGCATGAATTTAGTCCTTAGACAAATTTAAGAAATGCAATTGAATTGATGACCAAGTATTATACAAAATGGAAAATAAAGCTGAATGCTGGCAAACTACCAGCTATTTTTTTTACTAGAAAAAGAAAGTCTTGTTATCTTCCAAGCAACCAGCTTAACGTAAATGGTGTGAATGTCAAATGGGAATCAAGTGTGAAATACCTCGGCATTTATTTAGATCAAAAACTCACTTTTAGGGAGCATATTGCTAAGACTCTGCAAAAAGTAAGTAAGTATTGCTATAAATATACTATATCTTTTTATAAATAGGAAGTCAAGTCTTAGCAAAGATAATAAAATGATAGTCCAAAAAGTAGTATTCCAAGCAATCCTTCTGTATGGATGTCAGGTTTGGGGTAAATGTGCAAAAAATCACCTTAAAAAATCGCGAGTATCACAAAACAAGCTACTCAAAATTATGATGAACCTCTCACGATATCATTCAACCTTAGATCTACATGACAACGACAAGGCAAACGTTGAAATGATTTCTTTTAGAATCAGTAAGTGTTATGAACTACAATAAATATGAAACTACATTGAATTTAATTATTATATTTTGTTTAACAGTTGAAATTTAATTTAATTGCAAATTACCAAAAATCAAATGTAATACCCTATAAATTTCTACTCTCTTATTTTTTGCTTTAAAATAACTGATGTTGCAGTTATTCATTCTTCTTTATCTGTCGCTGCTTCTGTTAGCAAATCAATAAAATTAACTTCTCTCGTGCACTTTGACGATAACCAGCAAACCAAGCAGCAGCAACGAGCAGCATCAAACATTAAGTATCACAACACTTATTACAATTATACATTACAGATTACACTTATTTAACATTGTACAATACACAATCAAATACATATTTTCATATACATTTATTTAAACAAAACACAATTTTTAATTTTAATATCAAACAATTAACTACACAATTTCTTAAAGAACAAATTACACACGTATACTTAAAAAACATAAAACACAAAAAATTACAGTCCACATCGAACAAAACAGTAAGCTTACTAGGACTTTCTTACAAAATTGCGAAGCCTCTGACAATCCACTTATTAATCAATTAATTTCTTAACCATTTTCTGTGTTATTTTTATATAATTTTGTAATAATTATTAATTTATTTGTATAAATGTTTATTTATTACTAGCGGGCCAACCCCGGCTTCGCTCGGGCAATCTACTTTAGGCTTCCTAAAAAATTGATAAAAAATCATCTTAAATACCTTAAACTAAGGCACTCCGTTTGTGCACAGTTACTGTAAGACCTCAAAGTTTTAAAGTTCTAGAATTTACTTAAATTTGATATATTAGAAATTTATTTATACCTCAAAATTGAAAAGCGATATCCCAGAATAGACTACCCTGGCATCCTCTTACAACCCCGGTGGATATCCCAGTACGCTCATAAAAAAGAAGAATGGAAGTTCAGTATCAGTTTACTTGCTGACCTGGCCCGGGTGTAAATGCACAAAACGCTGTTCTTGGCTTTGTTAATTTTTTATATTGTTTGGAGGCTTCGGACGCATTCTGAAATCATACTCGGTTTCATCGCAATTAAAATACGACTTCTTTTGCTTTAACCATTCGCAATCATCTTCGTTTTTTTTTTCTTCTTCTGCAACCAGTTTCGTCGAAGATTTCTTTGATTGTTCGTATGTAGAATGGAGTTTTTAAGATCTGGACAGGATCGACCTTTGCCCCAGGTTGAGTGTCAGTCATGAATCTAGCGATGCCCATGTCTTCATCTTCAGAAGATTATTATTATTTTCTCTTCATGAGATTCTGGAGCTTCGATTTTGATTTGATTTTGGTCGCTTTTTAATAAATTTATTTTTATTGTATACTTACGAAACTTTTATCAATTTTTTTTTCGATTCAGTACCTATAGTGCTAAGTTTTTAAATTCTGGTAAGCGATGGACGGCACTGTCACCTTTCAACTTTTATCTGTCACCTTTCACCTTATATGTGTCATGTCATTGTACGTAACGAAATTGGTTCTTCCAAATCTTGGAAAAAACCAAAATTGTATATACCTGGGAAATAAGAAATAATAAAACGTTTAAACGATTATGTTTGGTCTTCAAATTTCCAAAATTGATTATTTCGCTCTTCAAATTTTTAAAGTCTTGAAAAACCCAAAATTTACATGAATGAATGTAATGTAACGAAGTAAGCAGTAATAAACCGTACCTACCTTTCAACAATGTGGTACACAATTTTTTCTTTTTTTTTGTTGTATCTTGTGTATCTTTCCTTAAAGAATTGAATTTGAATGAATTTTTTAATTTAATTTTTTGTGACCACCAAACTGAATTTTTTTTATTTATATTTATGTAGATTTTTTGATAAATATAGTTCTTAGTGAGTGTTGTTTTTTCATGCCCAACGTACACCATAGTTTTTTTTGTTTTAAGTATATATAAACATTACCGTATTCGAATGCAATGTTGTGTCAAAATTTCAAAGCAATTGGTGAAGAACTTTCGGAGATTAGCGGTTAGGAAAAAACGAACATTTACATTTTTATTTATATAGATTACTGTTGTTTTATACATATTTATTGTATTTCTAGGGGTCTACAAATTACATATCCACAGTTAATCTCCCGCCAAACATTTGAATTTAGAATTTAAATAAATAACACGACACTTCATGTATCGACCGCAAGAGTGCAACAGTAGCCAACCTGAGACGAGCTGACCTTCTTTATGTTTGCTTACTTATCATATTTCGTCATTCGTCGCCCAGCAGTAACCTGTCACCATCACGCGCTCTGCAACTTACAATCTTTTCTTAATAATAATTAACCTTTGCTTTTTGCTGTATTTAAAATTAAATTTAACTTTCGAGAAATAGTAAATTAAAATCGATTGTTTAAAATTATAAAGCTATTTGTTATTTTAATTTAGTCGACTCGCCCCAAATATTTACTTATTTGTTAATTGTATTTATTGTAAATTTATATGTATTTATATGTGCATCATTTATTTATTTATTATATTTACTTATTTATTTTATTTATTTATTTATTTATTTATTGTTTGTTTATTTATTTATTGTTTGTTTATTTATTTATTCATTAATTAATTAATTTAATTATATATTTATTTGTTTATTTATTTTTTTGTTAATTTATTTATTTTGATTTATTATTCATTGTTATTTACTAACCAACTATACTGATATACTTAAATGTACTTATTTATTATTATTATTCATACTATAACTTTATTCTTACTAATCTTCTTCATAACTAAGGTTTTGAAGATTTAATTTTATTCGAGTCAAATGAATTTTCCTTCAAAATAATTACCTTAACTTTATTTAAATTCAATATATTAATTTAATTATTTTGTAGAAAGATATCATAATATGTAGTATATCAAATCTCTATATGTAAACTGTGCGGTAGCTTACCAAATGTAATTTGTTAATACGAAATAAAGATCTATCTATCTACAAACGTTAAAGTCTTCAGTCTTCACTTTAGCCCATTGACAGTTTGGTAACTGCTTTTTTATTTAAAAAAAAACCCTAATGCAAATTAAACCATAGCTAGCGTTATTAAAATGAATATACCTACTTAGATACGTACCGTGTTTGCTACCCTTTCACACAATAAATATAATGATAACTACGTACATACGTCTTAATTCATTAACCTTTTAATTTTTAATTTCTACTCAATTTATGTAACAAAATATTGCAAGAAAGCGATTATTATTTAAAATTTAACCATTTTATAGCAACAAAAAGATATATCATGTATAATATTTAAAAAAAAAAGAAGAAAAACTAACCAACTCCATTGGTTTGTGCTGGGGTTTCTTGTCCATGATTGCGGAAAGCTTGAAAATGCTTCGCTATGTCATGATTATGTCTATGGAATGTTGCTGTAATTGGTACATTGTGCTGCTGATTGTAATCATTGGGTCGATTCAATGACAATCGAGCAACGCTCCAGAATTCATTGTTGACACATGTTGGTGATGCAGCGGCAGTTCTTATCGATGATGCTCCAACACTATTTTTACCATCGTTGATAGTCTTGTCATTTACCAGAAACGGATTAGTTTTGCTTGATGAGTTATTCCCAATTGATCCAAAAAGGACACTATTGCTATTGATTTCGGCTGTCAGATGGCCACTGACTTGCGACAACGATAATTCATTGGGAATTGCTGATACACTGACTGTCGATTGTTGCAATGGAATGCGAGCTGAAAGCGACGCTGCTGCCGGTTGGTGTGATTGGTGCAGATGGTGATGATGATGATGATGATGGTGACTATGATTTTGATTATGACTGAAAGCGGATACTATAGCTGCTGCAACACTTCTCTGCTGTTCGGGACTGCTGGTTTTTTGTAGATTTATATTTGTTGAATTTGAAGAAGCTGACGGTGATGCCGACAGTATGATGTCGGGAGTGCTGGATGCTGATTTGTTAGAAAGCTGATAGGAGATATGGTGTTCGCTTGTGATGGACGATGCCGGCGAATGAGATATCAATGATGAAGTGGGAGTTTGCATTCTACAGATGGTCTCTTGTTGAGGAGTAATAGGCTGCTGAAATTGAAACAAAAAAGTAAGTTATTTTTCATACTTTTTAATATTCAAACTAATTATTTTTTTTATTAAGAGCAATGTTTAGATTTAAATGATATATTTCAAATCATTGCTTGTTATATACGGACTACTAGTACCGAAATAAAAATGGTTCCACTTTTAGCATTGCCATACTACATGGTTCTGTCTTATCGGAAAAAATTCTTTATGATTTGATACTTGTGTCGAGGATTGTTTCAAGCAGTTATCACAGAGCGCTCTTAAGTCAATGAGCTTCCAACTCAAAATATCCTTCCTCATTAGCTCATGAAAAGGAAATTTGTATGAACTAATCATGGAAGATTTTTTGAGTTAAGAGGCTCATAAGCTCAAGAGCGCTCGGCTAATAGCAGCCTAAACCAAGATTTCATAAAGCCCTTTCAAAAATTTGGCCTTAAAATGACGTTTGTTCCATAAAAAAAAACGTAATTTAAAAATCTAAAAGCTTGTTAAATGTTTATGAAATTGGGCATAAGAGAGAAATATTTTTCCAGATCATCGTCTCTCGTCATTTGGTCATCAGATGAATTTAATATACTTTTAATTTCATAAAGAACAATATAGGTACGTATGTACATACGTCATACATATATCATATATGTATGTACATACTATAGTTTATGTATGCAAAGCATTACATATATCATATAGTATACTATCACGGCGAGTTTTTTTTAGGATTGCACGGACCCTTGTGGTGGCGCTGCAAAACTTGAGGTGTAAAATCCGATTTGGGGAGTCTTTAAGCATCGAAAATTGGTGGTAGGAGCAAGAGGAGAGGAGAGATTGATAATTGCATCCAAAAAATATCAATAAATATACTTTAAAACCTCCATAAGCTCTCCGCAAAAAAAAAAGAGTAAGGGTTGCCGGCATACTTTAGATGTCGCCCCATTCGACTTCCACCATGAGAGTAGGTACTATAGTTTATATATACAAAGTGTAATGCATACCTGGGTCGCACGTACTTCTTCCTAATTGTGATATAATTATGATTTTAAGGCTATGACCCATGAGTGTTACAAAAATAATTGAAGTTCAAAGAAATAAATACCTAGTTAGGTATGATCTTTCAATTAAAAGTTCGAAGAAATGAAATAAACTATGTATTTATTAGAGCTTGAGATTCTGTTCATGTTTATTATACATTACACGGATTCTAATTGCACGAATTTCTATAGGAAATCGCAAGGCCTAAAACTTTTGGTTGTAATATTTGTTAATAAAATTTATCGTTTTAAAGTTATACGTAAAAAAAAACAATATTTTTGACATTTAACTTTTAAAAACCGATTTTTAGCGTGGTTCTTAACTCCATCTTATAGGTATTCAATGATGAGAACTTATGAACAACCTACTTTTCCAACACATCCCTTAGTTTCATTAAAAAACTGAAGTTAGTTAGTCTGTTAAAAAAACAACCACTTTTCAAAACCGATCCAAAACAACAGGTTGGACCTTTCCATTGTTTACTGAATTTTTTATTGCTTGTGATCGTTTTGTGTTGTTTAAAAAAGCTGAAAATAAAAGTAAATAAATAGTTAATAAAAAATAAAATATTTTTGTAAAAAAACTTCTTGTGGGGTAAATGGAACCAGTACGTCGTGGGGCAAAACGGACCAGTAGTCCGTTCGAACATGATTATTCCTTATGACAAAATATTGCGTTTGAAAATCTTCAGTCGGAACTTTTCAGCAGATTGGAATTTTTTTGCGAAGGCAGTGATGTAGAGGAAGACAATTCATAATAGCGATCGTTTCGGAGCTGTCATTATGCCAACTTGAGGATTTTAATGTTTGTTTCTAGCTTTTCGTGAATTTTTCAAAAGTTACAGAAATAGGTAGGATATTACTTTTTTTCTAAAAAGCCCCATCGAAATTATTGGCGCTCCTATGTTTTTACCTAACATTCTTATCAATAGGTTTGTTCGTTGTTTTCCGGTCTGGGAAAGCTTCTCGTCTTTCGGGTAAGAGTTTCAGCAGCTCATAAGGTAGGTACCTAGTTACCTGTATTTTCTAATTTCGTCCGCTAATGTACCTACATAGGTATGTTTCAGCATTTTTCAGTTAACAATCATTTTTAATTAATCCAATAAAGAAAAAAGTTATCGCGATCCAGGGATCCCTAAAGCTGACAAGGAACAAACAACCTATTATTTAATATAATCTCGCACTGAATACATCTATAGCATAACTCATATCCACATACATAATTATGTATGTATCGAACCTATTTACCTTATTTATGTATGTTAATATTATATAGGTACCTACATACATACCATACATATGTAGGTATAACTTTAATATCTAAGGGAAGGTAGGTAGGTACCTTAACAAGTTAAATATCCACCTAGGTACCTACCTACTTACCATAAGCCAAAAATCGCTCATCCGACTGTAAAATAATTGAAATCAGAAACAACATTGTTGTTAAATTATCTAAACGACCACCATATTCATACTCTATAACCCCACACCCAATCAAAAAAATAATAATGGATTCAAAAATTTCAGTACAAACAACCTTCTAACAATTCAATTTACTATGTAAATTGAGATTACGGTAGGTAATTCAATTTTTGGTTTACTCTTTTAGTGGGTAGCATATTGAGCAATATAATGTTGCCTACCATTAATGGCTCCAGCTCCCCAATTTTTTCACAGTTACAGTTACAGTTAATGTAATTCCCTATGCTACTGAGCGTTTACAATACGAACGAGAGGCCCAAGGCCCAGGTTCTCGTCATTATTCGTACTCGTCCTTTCCTTATCTTTACTGCTTGTATATACCTACTCACGACTGTCAGTAAAACACACAAGAGGGGACCATTTTGATGTGTAGGTATATAGGTAGATAGGGAGAGAGAGGGTAAATACATTTTCAATTAAAATCGTAAATTGTTCGCATGGGAAACAACGAGTCAACGACGATAATAAAAGCGAGGAGCTGGAGTGAACCAACAAGCGAAACATCATAATTATAGTCAATTTAAAATGATTCGCTTTAACACCCGCTTTCAATTTAAATTTACCATCATCGCATTATTCAACTAACTACCCCTACCCTGATTTCATTGCCACATCCATTCCATCACACCACCACCACACCACCTCCAGCCGCTGCCGCGCGCCGGTTTGGCTCTGGTTCCTACTTAAACGAGCAACAACGAGTAGATATCTAGAACATTTATTTTATGTGAACAAGGGTTGGAGCTGGTACTGACAACAAACGACAATGACAGCACACAACACAGTTCTTTCATTCAAACACTTCCTCCCTCAACAATATCTTTGCAAATTCATTCATCACCATATTCCATCCAAAAGTCTAACGCCCGGCAACAGCCCTGCCTGATCCCGCCCAATCTCCAATTTCCCCAGCCCACACGTCCCCGTCGTAATCCTAATTTAAAATATCAATCCCACAGAAACGAATTGGAAACAATAGAATAAAGGAGGGTGCCACAGTCAGAGAACACACCTCCATATTCCTCCAGATAACAGCTCCCACGAATGAATGAATAAATGCTATCCGTATTCGGTTGGCTTTATAAAAACGGAGTACTCTTGTTGTCTCGCTTTTTTCGCAATAGACAATAAAAAAAGGAAACTCCTCTTAACCAAAGTTTCGGCTCCAATTGGGGTTTTTATTTTTACAACTCTTCCCTCCGTTGCCATTTAAACAAAGCAACGGCAACGTAATGTAACGTTAAACCTGTATTGTAACAAAATTTCAATTTGCAATTGGAAACGATAGGCATACGAAAGGTGGGGAGGTAGCTCGGTCGTAACTCGCAGGTTGGTAATGGTTAGGACATACATAGATAGAAACGGTAATGGATAATTTGCATAACATTGCTTCCCTCTTGCAGTGGCTCTCTACTGTGATCTTTTGCACAATAATGTTAGCATATGGAATACCAATAAATTGAAATAATACTCCAACGTGGAACACAGTGCCACATCGTAACGGCTTTAGAGTAGATTTTTGTGGTTTTCCACTTCCTGGGTAAGATTAATTAACTCGTGTGTCTTGATTACGAGTAAAAATTGGATTACAATTGAAAACAAATTGAATGTAAGGTATATAGGGGTGAAGGCTATATACCTACCTATAGTCTGAAACTTCAGAGAGTGCTGTATAGATAAGTATAAGATTAATTGAAGCGGCAATAAAATAAATTAATTTTACAGCCATGTAGCTACAGTAGATACCCATGTCTATGGAAGTCTAAGGTGTTACATCTCATAGGAGGTACCTATGTTAGATAATAGATAATGGGTGGGAAAATTTTGTAAAGACTTGTGGTGTTCATCGTTGTCGCAATTACGTTAAACATTTAGGTATGGTGAGGGAGCATTAGGGGTGAAATTGAAATATAATTAACATTTTTAATAATTCGTCAGTAGCTATTAAAAATCCAAGGATTTTTCAATTAATTAAAATTAAACACACACTTAACAATAGGTAGGCATACTGATAGAAATGAGTTGAGATCTTGGCCAAAATGAGTTGAGTCATTGAACCAAAGTGAAGACTTTGACTTTTGTGATTTGATTATTGTGAATTAAAAAAGCAAGTAGGTACGAAGCTGTCACTAGGTCAAAATTTGGAATTTAACGTTTATCTACCTAGATCAGTGTGAATTTTCCAAACGAGACAGAAATTATACCTATTACTTTTTTTCTAAAAAGTTCTCCCAGTAAACATTCCGAAACTTTTTGTACTTTAGGAAGAGGATTTTTTTTCAAATTTTATGATTAGAATTGAAAGCAGTGGCGGATCCAGGATTTCAGGAGGGGGGGGGGGTTTAAAGGAAAATGGGCAAAAATATATTGGACTGCATGATCGATGGATATTTTTTTTACTCAATAGGTACACATTGAGATGGTTGAAATAAACTACCAAAAGAAAAGAAAACATTTCGCTTTATTGAATAAACTAAGTAGTAGGTAGATTTTATACTGTAAAAAGGAAAAGGTAAGATTTTTTAATATAGGTACTGCGTGAACCCCATGGTTTACAGTTCTGTGTCCATATTAAAAAATGAAGCTCTTGAACTAAGCTTTTGAACGTAAGTACTATATGTCGTTTGTGGACTCTTGTTTCACAACTATTCCCATTCGTTTAATTCGTTAAATCAAATAAAAAAAAAGCAGAATTTTCATATTGTTAAGCGCATTATTCGCCAACCATGACAATATTCGCTAATATTGGCCATTGGTATAAAAGTTCATTTATTTTGGGATCTATTCATTATCTGTCAACACTATGGCAATAAATGTTTGCTCTAATTGCAATCTTTTTTTTTTTTTTATAATATGCGCGCGCTCAAGGGGATTTTTGGTTTACCCTTTATATGCATCAACACAGCGCGGGCGTGAAGGATAGGATAGGATGGGAAGGGAAAGGTGTGTGTGGCGCGAGGTACTGAGACTGAAGGTGGTGGTTGTCTCAGATTGTATCTCCAGGGTTGGCGACTGGGCTAAAGCGGAGAAATTTCCGTGTCTTATATCTATGTCCCTTTATAATTCGCATTATTTTGTTCATTGTCATATTTGTTGGGCATACTAGTATTTACTCAATCACATGTTGTTAGTGTTATGCCTGAACAACATGTAATGAGTAAACCAGCGGCCCAACAATGATCAATGATAATGGAAAAAAACAAGACATAGAACTACGGCTGGGATCGAACCTGTGACCATTTGGTTGACAGGCGACCATGCATACCATCGCGCCACGGCCAACCCCAAATGTTGCAATATTCTGCCTTAACCCCATAGCTTACAGTTTTGTGTCGCTATATCTACATAAAAATGATGTACTAGGGCTAAGCTTTTCAATAAGATATAATATCTCATTCGTGGACGCTAACAAAAAATATTGTTTATTGTTTTTGTTATAAATAAACATAGATACATACATAATATGTACATAGATCTAAAAATTAATGGAAAATGAAGCACAAATATTTTAAGCAAAACGATAATTTTACTGAACTCTTATTCGTTCAGTACTCACTTACTCGATATGTTTAGTCGTTCAAAAAATCCTTTCACTATCACCGAAACAAAAACTGACATTTTGGATCAACCGTTATATTAATCTTGATTCAGCTTTTTTTCGATTGAAAGAAATGTTTCAAAGAAAAATGTTTTTTGGTGGCTAAGAAAATGAAGCTAAATTTACTCGATTATTTTAAGAAGACTAAATCAGACAGAAACAAATAAAAGGTAAAAAGCTGTAAGTTCCGTATATCTTCTTTGATTCAAACCTTAAGCAAGGAAATTATTGTAGAAATAACTTATCTTATTTTATGAGGAATAAAAAACCGTTTTGTTTGATATTTTATGTAGTCGAAATCATAGGTCATTTTGAACAATAGCTATTTTATTTAAATAAAAATCTTGCAGAGTGTACAGGAAAGTCAGGCAGAATCGGAACAAGCTAATCCGAATGCAAATACTCTGCTCTTTAAGGCAATTTCTGCTCTGAATTTGTGTAACGTCTCATCAAGCGATATTGGCCATTTTGTAGAAGAAAATCTCTCGAAAAAAAGGATACCATCTGAAATGCTTTATGTTGTTGACAATGTTTGGATTCCTCCATAGACTTTCGATTTTACTACAAATAACTCAAATTATAAAAAATTAAAATTTCAAAGCATGTAGGTAGTTAAAATACCAAAATTTTTTTGATTATTCGGCAAAGGGGGATAAAACTTCTTGCAAATACTGCGTAGCTTTCCAAACATCGGCGGGTGGAATGGGAAGTGGAAAATTGGGTGAACATGTCACTAAACTTTTTCGAGTTTGGAAACGAATGTTTCTTTTACAAACGATAAATAAAAGTCTTGAATTATAATAAAAAGAAATCGTTTGTTTTTTGTAGGTATGTGTACCTAAATACATGAATGAAGAGCAAGATTAGGGACATTTTTTTTGTTTTGCTTCTTGTATTCGATTTGGTTTCGGTTCTCGCCAAGTGTGGCTTGAGGTTTCTCTTTCTTTTAAGTGCTTAAGGTGTAAAACAACACAAAATAAGTAGTCCTTAGCTTACATAGCTGCCAAAAATAATTCTGTTTCTGAGTTCATCCAACAATTTTTTTTTGTACAGGGAAAATATTAAGGGTACCTACTTTTGCAAACAAAAACAAATTTTTGTTAGGTTTTTCACATAAGCTTATGTTTGCTTAAGCTATTTCAATTGGGCTTTAATTGCTTCTGCTTGCTTACGTCAGCTTAAGCAATTGAAACAATACACAATGCGGTCGAAGTCAACTGATCAACTCATTGTTATCTTTATAAACTTCATCATTCTTTAAATTCTTTTTGGATTCTCTTACAATCATTTGCAGTCTTTTGGAACAAGAAGTTCCAAAAAAAAACTGCGATTAGTTGAGTGCAATCTTTTTAAGGTAAGATAAATTGGTCATTGCAATCTTTCCAGGGTAAAGGAATGCTTATTGCATGGTTTGAAGTAGCAGTCTTCAAAAAAGCGTGAATGATTGAAATCTTTAAGATGAATTAAAGATTGTAAAAAAATTCATTCGCAAGGACTGCAATGTTTTACAACACTGGCTTACATGAAAATCATGTCGGGGCATTTTGAGATATCCCGCATTGTTCACGGGTTCTAAACGAATTTTAAGACAATTTGAAATTTAGCTAAATTTATGATGGTGAAAGTAGATATAGAATTAATCATGAAAACAAAATATTTCAAGATTTAACCAATGTTGCTGAAAATGTTTTGTGTTCACCAGTAAATTGTTGAATTTTCCTATTTCAGTTTTTTTTTTTTTAAGAAAAACATTTACCTAGATTGTATATACATAGGTGCACGGTATACATATAGGTAATATTCGGGGAAACAAAATAAGTGAATATTTGAATTTAAATCATCGTTAGGCACTTACCTCTTTTTTCAGTCCTTTCCAGGAAAGCTCGTCACTTGAGTTGTCTACATCTATTGGAGCATTGAGAAGTGTTTCATTGGGTTCATCGTGCATACGTGATAGTTTCTGCATTCGTTGTTGATCGAATGGCTTTTCCTCCTCTTCTGTTGTTTCGATGTCCACCATTTCATCATCTGATGAATAAGATTCTTTAATTTGAGTTGAAACTGACAGTGGTTTGAATGAAATGGAATTATTGGCCGTTATGGAAGTTCGGCTCAAAGCTTTTTGATCGCTTTCGCTGTAGGAAGTTGCTGCAGCGGCCGCAGCAGCTGCTGCTACTGCAGCTACAGTTTCTAAAGCTAAGGATGTTGTAGTTGCTGAGTAAGAAGATGCCGTTCTATTAAGCTGCATGACAGGCTTGAAGGCTGAATTATTATACAATCCGGTAAGGCTTTTCATTTCAGAAACAACTGGAGGGTAAGCACCATGTTCTGGTAAGGAGCCAAACTTTGCTATCGATGGCGATGTGTTCTTTCGCATCAGAGTTGATGATGGATCCGATGAAGAATTGATGGAAATCGTTAAGGTTTGGTCTTGAGTTGGGCTAGTTGTCCTGTGGGAGCTTTGATTGGTGGCATTGCCGAATATTAGTGATCCAGAGTTGCCTTTTATCCATGGCAGAGAGTAATTCGAGAAATGAAGGTGACTGTTTGAGGATTTGCTTTGAGCGTGTGTGTGCCACATGTAGTCCATCATGAAATGTCTGGAAAATGGTAGACTAATGTCAGTCGTTGATGTATTTCCTGGCAAAGTTGGTATTTGGCTCGTAACCGTCAGTGGAGTGCTGCAACCACTTGTTGGGTGTGGATTCACACTAAGCGATGGCCTCAAAGAAAACTGCCCGACTTGATGCGAATTAACTGTATTTGTTCTGCCCGGTGAAGTTTCTTTCAAACGCTTCGGAGATTGAGCAGCTAAAGATGATGAAGAAGACGACGATGATGTAGAAGATGATGCAGAATTTTTAGTGACTCTTGCCGCTGCAGCTGCAATTGCTGTTGACTTCAGCGAACTTGATGAGCTCGACGATGATGTCATCAAACGCTTTCGAGTGCCACCATTGAACATTGCCTTAACATCTTCCCATGCATGGGTTATTTCCTCCGGGGGATTTCCACTCAATTTCATATGGCGCCGCCACGAGTTAAAATTTGCTGCATCCGGCTGAACATACTTGTCACCTGGTCCGATCCTATGTGAGTGAAATATGAATTTGTTTGGAGAGAAGAACAAACCACAATAGGAGCATTTGATACATTTTGCTCGCGACGAATTGTATCGCGAAGGCAAAAACGAACCTCGGCAACCCCAAGCACATTTGTGATGCACGCTGAAAGCAAAGTCGTCTGGCAGCCGTGGGGGTGTATTGTCACCCAAAAATGATTTACACAGCCGTTCAGCTTCTCGCCTGGTAATCATGCCACAACGTCTAGAACTAACTGGCATTGCTCCGGCTCTTCGCAGAATTTCCAATTGCACCGGAGTACATTGGACACATGTTATGCCAAGTGCCACACGCCGATTGTGGATCTCATTGTAGCTAAATTGCTTAAGGAGTGTATTAGAGATTTGAGCTAAGCATAATCGCTCCTGTGATTCGATGTACAGCGAAACAATTGGTATACCATACAGCAACACAGTGCTTACCTTCGGAAAGAAAAAAAAAAATACAAAAAGAACAAAACATTCTTAGTTAGGACTCTGGAGAGTTAAACAAATAAATTAGATTTAAGGACGTGCGCCCTTGCTAATCTGCTCACGTTCTCAATTATTTTCGACAAATTGTTAAATCAAAACAGTGTAAGATTACAATTTTCTGAAGAGCCATCATTTAAACGAACAATTTTGTGAAAAAGTTTTTTTTTGTTCTTTTTACTTTTGTTGTTTTATTTCTTCGACTCTGTCACTTACTATACCGTAACGATAACAACCCCTTTTAAATGGGATGTTTGGATGGGCTTATGGCTATGAGAATCTGGGCTGTCCCATGGGTGCAATTCAGTCCAATATAAGATAATATTTGTCTGCATGTGTTTTGTTGTTGATTTTTTTTTGTTTAAGGACATTATCAAGGCTCTTTAGAAAATCGTTAAGGTTGAAAAAATAAGGTTGAATTTTTCAGATTACGTTCGGTGGGTTGTTGATTTAATTATGGAAATATTTTCAATACTAGTTCGTTATCCAGGTGAGAATATAAAGGGAAATTACCTGAATAATTATTGGTTAAATAAATATTATCGACAATTATTATAGGGACTAGAACATTCTTATCCATTTTCCTGAACTAGTTCGTTCTCCTAGTTTATTTAGTTCATTACCTTATCCACTGAGAATATTGAGTTTTGTGATACCCAACTATTTTTTAAAAAGTATATGCTGAGGAAATAAAGTATCGTTTGTTTGCGAAAAGCGCATCAATCGACAGAAAAAAAATTAGCATACAATTCGTAGGCAAGTCTAAACTATAATGGCTCGAGAGCACAGAGTTACGAAAGAAGAGGGTTTGAAATGATAAAAGTTTGATAGGCAAAGTTTCGAAAAACAAAACTAAGAGATCAGATCCAACACAATCGAGATCATGATTGAATTGTCGTTTAATAAAGAAGAACATTTTTTCTTGATACATAATGTTTTTTTTTTCAAACCCCCGGGAAATTGACGAAAGGGAAGATATCTGGGTTTAATACCTACGACTTAATGGAATAAAAATGGGGTTTTCATACAAACTTCTGATAATTTGTATAAAAAAAAACTTTGTAGCCCATCTTATCCATGGTTAAACTAAGCTCCGAAAGTTCTCTGGGTTGTAGTTGTTGTTGGATCTAACATGCAAGTTGTGGTCGACTTTTTCTTCACATTCCCTCGTGGCTTAGAAAAAAAACACGACTAATGTGAGCTGTTTTGCTTACCTGCAACACATTCTTTCTTATATAAACTCACCTGATTTGGTTTTGGAGATGAAATCGATGAAGATAAACTTTCAATTTCCTGTTGTCTCTGGTCCTGATGTTGTTGATGATGAGATTGGTGTTGGTGATGGGGATGATGAAGGTCTATACTGTCATCGAGAATATTATGAGGTTGTTGTGGTTGGAGTCCTTTTGAAGATGACGATGGTTCATTGATCATTTTAACAAAATGATGAAGACAAGATGCTGTTACATTGTTTTCTGATGGAATACATAATGTGTTATTTATTTTATTGTTATTGTTGTTAGTTCTAGACAAAAGATTATTTTCTTCAGATTTAGCTGTTGCCACAGACACAGTCATTGCTGATTGATGTTCTATCATGATTTTTGTCGAATGCTCTATCCAAAAAGCTGCCAACATAAAGAAAAACTAATAGGTACCTATAAGAAATTAATAAATATTTGAAATTAATTTTAAATTTTGTACAGAGATAGAAAAATAAAAATGACTGTTCAAAGTTAAAGAAACAAAAGGAGACAAAAGAGAATATGGTGATTCAAGGGCTTACAATAACAGATGGACGCTGTTAACACAAAAATGGAGTATCCGTTGATAAGCTCCAACAAAAAAAAAAAAAAAAATGGGAGCTAAAATGCTTTTTCCGCACAACAGTGTTGTCTATTTCAATATTATATTAGAGTCAATTTAGAGTTGATTTCGTTGAGAAAATAGCGATGGGTTATCGCTTTAATGAGTGTCAAATCGAAATTGTATTTAGTTTAAAATTCACGATCGCCATTTTTATTTCATGGCAGGATAACCACACCGATTTCTTCTTTTGTTTTCAATAGAATTTCAAATGAGCTCTCATTATGATAAAAATTAAATACTTAACAATGTCAGTGAACACAAAAATTTTATTCTCCAGACAATTATGTCCGCCCAACGGCCCGATTGTAGGTTCATTTTTGAAGTGCTAAAAACAAACAAACATAATTATTACGAAAAAAAGTACCTACTCACGTAAAAAAAAAAAACAAATCCAGGCACAGGAAGATAATTCTAATTGTGCATATCAAACAGCGCTAAAGCAGTTTATACTATATTATGGAGGGAAAATCCCGAGAGAATTGCGCTTCCGCTTTTGGATCGGATCGGAACATTAAAAGTTCATTCCCCTGATTTAAATTGAAATTCAAGTCGAGCAAAAGCAATGAAACTACGAATCCGAATTGATTTCGATTAGTGTACGTATGGGTCCCTGAGGACACAGTTAACAATAGAAAACACAAAAGATATAAAAAAAACCTACAAATTTATTGGATAACTTTACAAAACTGTTGGGCAGCCAGGCAAGTAAAAAGTGGTGGGTTTTGGCAATGGTTATACATATCTGATGAGGGTGAGCAGGTTGGTATTTATTTTTTTTAAATACTCGTATAAGGACAACTTAATTTAAGATTGATAGCTGTTTGTGTACAATGAATTAGACATTCAGGTGCGCATATAGACTTTTTTTAGTTTATGTTTTGAAATCGTATGAAGTGTTTCTTGTTCAGCCATGGTAAAGAAAAAACTCAAATTGTACACCGTTTATCAATCTTGGTATGCGAAACAAAAAGCAGTAGCAAATTTATGAGCCCACAAGTCTATTTCCTAATCATATGTAAAAAAAACTTGTATGAAATCGTCTTAAATGGTAATTTCGTACTTAATTTGACTGAAATTGAGGTGTTTTAAAATTTCCTCAATGTTATGGGTAATTGCAAGTTTGGAAAAACATCATCCAAAATTGCGCAACTTCGTTCAGTGGGAACACTGCGTATTAAAAACTCCTTAAGAAGCGTGGAGAGAAATTTAAATTCCTTCAGATAAAATAAGAATTATTGAGCTTTCCAAAACTTTATAAACATTCATTGATAAATGTAGGAATCATGGGGGGGGGGGGGGTTACAAAATGCTGAGTAAATCATTTATTTTTTACTCACTTCACAAGAAATTTAAACATTCCACCTCACAAATTCCCTTAATTGAAAAAAGAACATATTTTTGTTTCTTGTTTAGCATCTGTCAAATAGAATGGTAATGTTACCTATTCCTATGTAGGTATATTATTTCAATTTTTGGTATTCCTTTATTTTATACGTTTCTCAGACTTACGGTAACTTTGGTGCACGCATTGTATACAAAGTACCGCTTTAAAAAGAATATTTTGCATTTTCATCCCTGAATTGTTGACATTGAAAGTTTAAAAAGTAACCAACTGTGAAATTGAATTGTTTATGTTTTTTTTTTAGCATTCTTTTCTTCGACGTGGTAGCAAGGGCACAACATATTTTGAGGATTAAAATAGAAAGAAAAAAAAAAACGAATATTATACCTATGAAGAAGAAGATCCGGCAGAACTTTATCGTCGTATTATTAAAATCACCACTCAACGAAAAAATAAGCCGGAAGTAGGTTTGTTAGGCGAGTTTTATTAATGATATTATTTTGACACGTAAAGCAACAACAACTTGGGACCCAGAGATTTATCAGGACACCACTTTTGTCTAGACAGAAATGTGATTCCAGCGATATTTTCATAGTTCTTATCGATAGTTCTTATGGAAACTTCATATTTTTGTTGAAGGAACTTATTAAAAAAAAGCCTGGATTAAGCCTACAGCCTAAAATTATCTAAAGTTTGGCCATATTTCCGCAAAACATATTTTTTGAAATACAAAAAAACTAGTGCTATTTTTTCACTATTTTCAACAAAATTTTAACCTGGATTTTATTTGTGAAATCAAAACGCTATATTTCCTAGATAAGGACTATACTTTTAAAAAGTATTTTCTGTGTTGCCATGTTTAAAATAAAAAAAAGGGAGCGTATCGGAATACTGGTTTTTATAATCCAATTTTTCAAAAATCCCGAAAAAAAAGTTTTAAAATCCAGATTTTTTTAAATCCCGTCTTCTAAAATTGCGCTTATTCAAAATCCCGATCTATTATAATCCCGCTTTTTAAAATCCCGCCAAACATGTTATTTGCAATGCATATCCATATAACTTAACTTATTGTTGTTTATATTCTTTTGTTATTATGTAAAGATAAAAAGAAAATACGTCGTTATGTTTTTGGTTTGCACTGTACAAATATACACATTTTTTTGAAAATGAGCAAAACAGGTTATTTGCGTTGTATCGCACACAATGTTCAGTTGAACCTTTGTATATGAAAACTATAGTACTATCATGGCGAGTTTTTTTTAGGCGTCGAAAATTGGTGGTAGGGGCAAGAGCCAAGAGGAGACTATTTTTTGGATTATTGCATCCAAAAAATATCAATAAATATCATTTAAAACCTCCATAAGTTCTCCGCAAAAAAAAAAAGAGTAAGGGTTGCCGGCATACATTAGATGTCGCCCCATTCGACTTATACCATGAGAGTACTATAGTTTTCATATACAAAGGTTGAACTAATAAGAAATACTGCAAAATGTTATGTTGTTTTTTCTTATTATTTTGTTAATCATCAGAAGCTTATACCTATATTTTTTTTTTTTATATATTCTGTATTAGATATTTTATTTTGATATTGTAATATTTGTTATACGTTTAAATAAAATGCATTTAAAAAATCACAACTTTTATTATTTTTTAAATATTTTATAATCCTAGGTATAAAGTGGGATAGTAAAAAACGGGATTATAAGAGACGGGATAGTAAAAAGCGGGATTATAAAAAAACATAAAACATAAAAAAAAACATTGCTTTTAATTTTTGCTTTCCAATTTTGTTCCTACTGAATAAGGAACAGAACGGATTTAGCGTCGAAAGTTGGCGAAGTACTTGTAAGTAGATGGAAACCAAAACCTTTTACTTTCATTCACTCATTCATGACATCTTCTGGGAGCAGAGTAGTTACGCACTTAGCATTTGTCCGAAGGCGTCTGTTACTTTGTTGTTAGTTTTTATTCAGGCGCTTTACCTACTCACCTTTCGCCACCTCGAAAGGAAAAGGACTAGAAACTGAATAGCACGTGTATTAAGCTGGGAATGGTGGTGTGAAGTTTTTAGGCTTTTGGGTTGGCAACTAGGTAGGTATATTTGTCCGATGATGATGAGGGGCAGGACCGAATCCAAAACCGGGCAATACAGCATAATAATAAAATAACTGTTTAAACATGCCTCATTAGAATAGGTACCTATATAAGTTTGTAATTTTACATATTTCACGGAACGAACCCATTAGTTATATACCTTTTGTTTATATTTACAACTAAGTAGGTACATAATTTTCTCATTTTTTCAGACTTCTCAATTAAGCTTTGAGAAGATAAGTAAAATTAAACCAATTCAAGATACACATTACACAATAAGGCTCAGCAGCAGCGAACATTTTCTGTTTGTTGCCAACCGAAGCAGCCCATTACTAGATTCATTTCCATGGTTCAAAAAAGGGATGAACCAATTGTGCGATTTTGTGACCATCATCAGAAGCACAAGCAAATATCCATTCAGAGAGAGAAAGAGAGAGAAAGGGGATGTAATGATTATATGAAAAGATACATTTCCCAATAGAACGAACCGTGCTAATCTCTTGTTCAATACAAGAAAATAAAAACAGGATAAAAGCTCTTCAAGGCATGGATTTTATTGTTATTACTAGGCTGAATGCTGTTGAACACATCCTCTGCTGTCTGCCCACCCACTTTGCGTCATGCAGTTCGAAAATCTCTAGAAATAAAAACAACAACTGGTGGAATTTTCTGTTGATTTTTTTTTTGCAGGACAGAGATTTGGAACTAGGGATTTAAATTCATTGTTAACATGTTTGAATGGGGTGTGTTATTTTTTTCTTTATTTTGCCTTTGATACCTATGTCCCTGAACACATGGTCCAAATTGATTTGGCAAAAGTTGATGGGAATGGTGAAAAAATGGCATTACAAACCCCAAATGCAATTGAGGGCAATTGAAATGATATTATAAGTTGTAACTTTGTCTAGCGATTTCATAGATTTTATTTTATAGAATGGATAGATTTTGAAGATGTGTACCTTCTCCTCAAATGATAGGTTTATTTATTGGTTGAATATTGAGTTCTCAAGTTAGCTACAAAAACTAAAGGTAATTTTCTTTGAAGTGAATTATGCGAGAGTTATGTCTTTCGATCCATGTCACAATCTTGAGAATTTGTGATGTTAAGTCTTAACCATTGGATTGGTGCGAATGGGGCTTTTCGCGGGCTTTTCTCTGTCGGTTTTCTTCCTTATTTTACAATTGAACAACAACTAAATCCATTGAATTTTCTAAAGACTTGAAGCAAATTGTGATCTCGTCTTACTATTTTCTATCCCACAGTTACGAAACCCTTTCAGCTATTAGGTCTTTTCAAGATCTCTTAAAATACTACATATACCTACCTATTAGGTGTGTTTTTTTAAAGCATAAGTTATAAAACCACAGCTAGACTAATTAATTCACATGTTAAATGCAAAACAATTAAGGCTATGTCCAGAGATGCCTGGATAGCGAAGCATCAGCGGTGGGGTTTTTTTAATATGCCCATTGGGGCTGAGAAAAAAAACACACCCATTATCAACTTTCTTAGAGCAACCACCTTTGTGAATGAACTGTAGTATGAGCAACTTTATCCAGTTTTAAGTAGAGGTGAAATAGATCTAGAGGCTTACTAACCTATTTTGGCAAACCTCAAGGACACCTCTCAACAGCATCACAAGAGTGTGATCTAACCCAAAGGAGGTCACAACTTCAATTTTGAGTAATTTTAATTGAACTAGGTATCGAAGTTGTGATATCTTTCACAGCAGATCACAACTTAAATAACAAACAAATACAACTTAAAAAAAAGTTTTGACCTGCTTTGAAGGTGATCACAACCTTGTGAGGCTGTGAGGTGTCAGTGAGGTTTGCCAGAATATGGGTGTTAGTTAAGATTCTGTCCTAATTCATCCAAGGTCTAAATAAGGTGTGTTTTTTTTAAAGCTCAATGGGTATTTAAAAAAAAAACTACAATTGGGATAGCGAGTTTCCATAAAAACTATCGATAACAGCTTTGAAAATATCACTGTTTCCACATCTCTATACATGGTTGAGCCAAGGCCGTAGCCAGACAAATATTTCAGGGGGGGGGGTTATGTTTTCTGAAAAATATCTTTTCACCTTTTATGTTGTAAAATATTGAGGGTAATAAAAAATCTTAAATTTCAAATTTCAGTTATATTTAATGAGTAGTATTTATATGTGTGTACATATAACGGAAAAAGGTAAAATAGGTTAAAGAAGGAACAACAAAGAGTAAGCAAAAATTAACATTATTTTACATAAGTATATCTAATTGCCTGGCCTTTTTATTCCAAAAACATAAATCACTTCGTCGGTATTGATTTCGATATGTCGATGAACTGACATTAACGCTAATCCTGTTAACCGTTCTTCACCCGTGAAATTTCTTAAAAATGTATTCAGTCGTTTCAGCGTCGAAAACGTTCTTTCAGGAGAGCATGTTGATACTGGTAAAGTTGCCAAAATTTTTAAAAGTTTATGTATATTGGGGAAAATATCCTTACTGCAGTCTCCAAGAGCTGTTATAGCTGTCTTTGAACGTTGGCTTTCTTCCTGTTCATGACATTTTATCTTCCACATCATAAACTCAGCCTTTGTCCCAATCCAAAAATTTTTTATAAAATTGGAAGTTTTCTGCGTTAAATTTTTCTTCACTTTTCCCAAGTACTGAAGGTATCAAAATATACAGTGATGATAGTACAGACTTATGGTTCTCAAACCGCATTTTAAGCTGAGTTATGAAATCATCTAGCAGAGGAATCATAACAACTATCCTAAAATAATTTTAAGGATCTGAGGTGTTTACATTGGCTCGGTGTTGCTGCCTCAATGCTGTTCGTGGAGTTTTTAAAGTTTCATTTTCATCCACAATATTTAGAAGGCCTTGCGCAGCGTCAAAGATATCTTTGAATTCATCAAAAACATTTTCTCGAATATGTTTGCTTCTATTATTTTCTTTAGAATTGGTCTCTACTCCTGTCGGAAAGGCTTGCAGTCCCAATCAAAGTTTTTGTTAAAACAAAAGAATAAATTATCGGATTGTAAGTCACTTTCCAAGAAGAAAGAACATCAACGTTTTTCTGCCGCCCACTTTCCAAGCTGCTTCTCTGATAGAGGCTTTTCGTTTTGTAATTAGAGCAGAATCTGAAGTTTGCTTTTTATTCTTTTCAATTTAAAAAAAATATATATTTGGTTGTCTTTTGATGTGAACATTGTAGTTATTGTCTTTTGATAAAAACAATCACTATTATAATTATACACAAGTCAGTGTTCAACAAATAATAGGTATTTTATTTGGAGGGTCGAGGTGTCAGAAAATTCAACATGAATTCCTAGAAATTTCATATTTCACCTAGATTAAAGTGTTGAAAAATTCAAATTCAATTATGGTGTGGATAGTGAATGATTTAATATTTTTCGATATTTGAAAAACAAAATTGATAAAGAATTTCGGGGGGGGGGGGGGGGTCCAAACCCCTGTGATCCCCCCCCCCTGAATACGGCCTTGGGTTGAGCTAAACTTCGAGAACTTTCTCGGTTTTGCTAAGCCCCAGGGGTTAGTTATTGTTACATTTAACATGCGAATTAGTTGCTCCCGTGGTTGTTTTTTTTTCGTCATATTCCTTCGAGGCTTAGAAAAAATACCACTATTATAAATTTAAGGAGGTATTTCTTCATGACCAAATAAGTGCCCAAATTAACGAAAATTAGGGACTTGTTGCAATCTTCTATTTTTCGGCATTTTTTAGGTTTCTGAATTCAATGCTTTCTTTCTAATACTTTTCTATTGTAATATTACATATATTCGATATATTCAGAATATTATAAGAAAAAATATGTAAAAATTAAATTGTATCTATTGAAAGGCCAAAATGCTCATTAAATACGTCCAGAAGTTTTTATATTTCGACTTTTTTGAGCAATAATGCCATATTTTTTTAAATTAAAAAATTAGGTAGCTACTCTTAAAAAACAATGCATAAATAAATATATAGTAATGTAGTTGACAGAGTTGTAGAAAAATATTTGTTAATTTCATGCAAATTCGCTAATAAGTAGAGTTGAGAATATGTATAGCTCATTATTTTCCCAAGACTCATAAGCTAAAGAGATTCTTAAATCAAAAAGTCCGCTCCCCTATGTCATAGGTTTTTATTTAATGAGCTTATGAGGGAGCATTTTTTAAGTTTAATACCGGCTTTAATGTCCAGCCTAGCTTATGTGCTGTTCGTGCATCCGTATTCTGAATAAACAGAAATGATTCCTTGTACAGCGTTTTTTTTTTCTTATAGCTTTGGGGGAATATGACGAGAAAAACAGCTTAAGGAGCAAAAAATTTGCATGTTAAATCCCACAAAAACTAGTCTCCGGGGGTGTTTAGCTAAGCCCAGAGAATTTTCGGGATTTAGCTGAACCATAGATAGAGATGAACTGCAAGCGATATTTTAATCTTGCGTTAGAAAAAAATTGTTTTGGTTTGCTTTGAAGCACTCTCAGGTAATTTTTTTCGTAATACGTATGTAGGTATTTAAGATTCATTTTAACATTAACATTAACATTTAAAAATTACAGTTGAAGTGGGATTTACTTTGTTCTTTTCAAATTAAATTTAGCAGCATAAACATGATAAATGGTGGAATTATATTTCCATAGAAGCGAGCTGTTAAGATTTGTAAGGGGACACAATTTTTATAGAGGTAATGCATTCAATAAGGAAGGTAAAGAGATAAACTTGATAAATTTGGGAAACTCATTTCTAATTATTACAAAGCGAATTCAAACCAAGTTTCGTATTTGATCAGAATACTTTGATTTATGATTTGATTGGAAGCTTTTTTTCGGTAATTATGAAACTAACTTTTTTAATGAGTATGAAGTTATTCATATCAAATTTAATATAAAGCCTTAATACTTGAACTTTTGTTTGCAAATACTTAATCATTTTCTACGGTTCAACTATAGGGGAGTTTTTATAAGTTAAAAACGAAGTTTGGGTTAAACGGCCGCATCTTGAAAAAAATGGAGTTTCCATACAAATTATCGATAACAAAGTATAAAAATAAATATTCTTTATTCAGGCTAAGGTAAAGGTAGCCTTCTTTTTTAAAATCCCATTGAGACCTAACAAAAGACTTATTTGTAAACACACGAATTGCAATATCCTTGGGCCGACAAAATCTTCAGAATATTGAAATTTATTTTATCTATTATTAAAACTTGTGATTCTCATTATTTATTTGAAATGAAAATAACTTTGTATATAGGTATTGTGTCCACAAATTTTAAAACTAACCACGATATTATTCTTTATTCAATCGTTTAATCCAAATATAAATTTACTAATATTCGTTCATATATAATCCAAATATCAATCTATGTTTTGACCTTATTGTTCGTTTGCACAAATATTCAACAGACGTTTACATTTTTAAATGATGTTTTTCGTATGGAACAAACGTAATTTCAAGATATAAAAGCCTGTTAAAAGCGTTTGGTGCCATGTGACAGATTAATAAAATTAAATTATATTTTGGTTAAAAGTTAATTTTAATCCAAGACTGAATAATATGGCGGTAAGAGATTTATCTGCATTCGTAGTTCAGGGGAATGCATTTCAAGTAAGTACAATAGGTACATCATCTCATTTTATATTCATATCCTGGAGGCTTAATAATAGTTATTCACGGGCATCAAAGCTTCTCGTCTATATTGTTCAGCCAATAAAAGACAAATTAAATTGTTTCCTATGTTCCTCATTTTAGTGACTATGAAACTCAAACTCAGTGCCACTTCTATTTTTTTGATACTTACGGAAATATAAAGAGCAATTTTCAACCATATTTCTTGATCTTCCGATATCCCTTGAGACCGCTGGAATGTAGTCGGGCTATGTCTTTTCTTTTTTCTCTGTTGATTACAAAATCACAATGGGATTGAAGTTTTCATTACATTTTCATCAAGTAGGTACTAAACCGCTACCTATTTAATTTAATTCTCGATTTACATGCCATTGTTTTTGCAAATTTTGACAGGAGAATGCAAATGGGCTATTTCCAGCGCGTAAGTCGAGATCATTCAGAGAGTCAATTTTTTTTTAAATTTTATTAATTTTTTTTTAAATCTTCGTTGCACAAGTGGTAGGTATATTGCTAGATATATTGTTGATAAATTAAGCTAAGTACCATTCTCAGATCTTACAATATTGTCAGAACTGTCAATGCTCTGACAATTACTAAATGTGAACTAAATGAACCGAGTCCAACTGGCCTCGAGTCTAAAGTTAACACACAGGTTAGAAACAGCTGCTATTCATAAACAATTTGGCAGCACTATTTAGTAAAAAACAGAATTCTGCTACAAATAATTTTAGTACTATTGCTTGTCAATCCATTGAAATCCAATCCATTTTTTGGCACATAGAAAAAAAACAACTAAGTCAAAGAGTCAACCATTTTGAAGAATTGAGCTCCAGTTTATCTTTTGGACCCAGATCTAAATTGTCTATGAATAACATAAACTCCAGGTTAGCTTAGAAGAGGAAAAAAAAGCAACTTGTCAGACGACTATGAATATGCCCCAATATCTTACAATTCGTTGGAAATGTCAAAATCCTCCAACGGCGCGGCGTGTACGGACAATTTTTCATTGTAAGGTATTCGGTAACTGTAAGCTAGTTGTCAGCTATTGTCAGAGAATTGACAGTTATGCCAATACTATAAGATCTCACGATCGTTTGGCAGGATGGAAATGAAAAAGGCCGCGAATTTTGAAAAATTAAATAAGACCGCGATTACAATATCAATAGGGTCCTAATATCACGCGGCCTTATTTCACTCAGCCAATCGTGTGTAATAAGCTTTGAGTCAGCATTGAATTCATAATGTTGCTATTAGAATTACTGAAAATAGCTGCAAAAGAAAAAGTCGATTTTGAATTTATTTTAGCGTTTAACAAGGTAGGTAGGTATACTCAAATTACTGACATCCTTTTACAACTCTGTTACTGTTAAATTAGGTAGGTATATGAATTTTGTTTATGTTTATTTTGTTTTTAATCCATAAATTTTAGTTTTACTATCTAATATCTACCTAAATTACATACCTTATCAAAATCCAATCCGCAAACAAGTTAGTTTTTTTTTATAATCCAGTATACCTACCTTATATTATTGGGTAGGTTGGTAGGTAGATATGTAATATTTCTTGTATTTATATATTTTTATAGGTATAAAGAAAAGAACAATTCCAAACAAAATTTTTAACAATCACACATTAGACACATTCCTTCATACAATTTAAATTATTTAAGTATTTAAGTTGCACTTTTAATATTTAAATATTTTTTTTGTGCATGGTGATATGCATATTCCCGGTTTTATTTGTTATTTTTATTATAATTCCATATTTTTTTTTTTTTTAATGAAAACGAAATCGGCAGCTATTATGAAACGAATGTAATTTTCCGCAAGAAAAATAAAGACAGAATTTCAATTCTTATTTTAATAAATAATCTTTTTTATTTTAGATCAAACTTTCGACCACACTACACAACAACACTATTTTATGTACCAGAGCCTTTGAACCGTTTGAGTACTTTAACAGCCCAATTTCTATATAAGGACATCTCTCATCGAAGCGAATAGGAAAAAATGCAATGTAGAGGCTTGATTCTACAATAGTGGTGTCAGGACTTAAGATCAATCGAGGTTCGACAAAAGCAACCTACGACGGCAAAGGAAAAAAACGCAAAGTCTATGATGATGACAAGGAGGCGGAAGTCATCCCAATATACAACACAATAATATCTTTCATTCGTTATAGTATCCTACGTGATTTTGTCGTTACGCAAAGGACAACTTAACAAAAAAAAAAAAAAAATCTTACGAGACAATAATATCGTTGCGTTCTTATGACACCGGACGACATCGACATGGCAATGGCACAAGACTAAAACGCCAAACGGCACGTGTGCGACTTGCTATAGAACAAATATTCATGCCGTTGTTGTTATATCCTTGTCATTGGTTTGTTTGCCAGTTATTGGAAACGAATGCCCAATACTGTTCACTAGTTCTCAGCCAATGAGAAATGTTCATAGTGGTCCTGCATAATAAGGGTTGCATGATAGGCAGAGCCTTAAGACGCACACCCATTTGGCCAGAGCGAGATAAGCAGAATTCAGTTTTGATAACATTGTCCTTTTTGTTAGCGAACAAAAATGCGCAAGAACCAGTGCGAATTCATTGAAGATGATAGCTCTTAGCCCAGTAAGGATTTTCTACTAAATGCAACCAAGGTAGGTAGGTATAATCAAGTTTGGTGTTTAATTTTAATTCAGTTATCAATGGAATAGGTATTATCTATTGGTATTGCGTAGCGCTATAGGTAGTTTAATTTATTTAAAAATATAAGCTCAGTAATCAACTTTGGTGAGTACCCATAGAGGCCGCGTGGCACATTATTATGGACCGTGTGCTGACTACATGAATTTTTTATGGATTCAATTTGTATGGAAATTGTAGTAGTTTTTTTAGATTAAATTCTATTATAGATTTAAATACCTACCAACTTAGTTTTGTTCAAGAAATTGATTTCAAAGCTTTTTCTTACTAGGTATCCGATAATTTTAAAGCTATCAAAGAAGTCTCTCTATAAAAGTTGTCTTCCTTCTTTGGCAGATTTGTAAAAGATTTCAATCTTTTGGGAATGTTATCTTACTATGCTGACCTTAAACTAGCATTCTCTTATCTCATAAAGACTAATCGACTGAATTCTTTTATATTAAAAAGATGCGGCAGTTAACTGATTTAAATATTCATGCATTCTTTTGCAGTCTTTGATTTTTTTTTACATTTTTTGATAGATAGGTACCTACATTTTTTATTTCTCATAAAATTCATATGTAAAGTAGGTAGAGTAAACGCACTAGTATCCGGACAGCGTTATTGTGCGGACACTTTGCCCTTTTTTTAAGATTAATAGGATTAATAGATACATCATGATACTGAATAAATGACAGAAACAACAAATTCCCTTTTTGATGCTTCTAAATGATAGTTTGATAGGTATATCTTATATGATTTAAAGAGAGAGAGAAATGTGTTTTTCTCTCATACATATTTTCAGTATTTGAAAAGGGATTAATAAGTTCAAATATTTCTGTCCGGATACTGATAAATAAGGTTCAGTGTCCGGACAACTCTATTTTTTATTAAATTTTTGGTTTTTATCCATACTTTGTTGCTATTTTTTTTAAAATCATTTTTAAGGAATGAATGCAGACAACCTATCTCACAGGCCTTAGAGCATATAACAACAAACCATATCAGTATCAGGCAAGCGGAAAGCGTCAACTAAATATGGTATACCTATGTCGCTCAACTTTGCATGACCGATTAAGGTCAGGTTGGTTGTGGCGCGATGGTTTGCGTGGTCGCCTGTCAACCTCATGGTCACAGGTTCGATCCCTGCCGTAGTCTATGTCATGTTTTTATTCCATTATATAATCTCTGTAAGTTATCGTTTTTGGGCCGCTGGTTTACTCATTACATATTGTTCAGGCATAACACTAACAACATGGGATTGAGTATATACTTTGTATATGAAAACTATAGTACTATCATGGTGGAATTCGAATGGGTCGACATCTAAAGTGTCTGCGCAACCCTTACTCTTTTTTTTTTGCGGAGAGCTTATGGAGGTTTTAAAGTACCTATATTAACTGATATTTTTTGGATGCAATAATCCAAAAAATAGTCTCCTCTTGCCCCTAACACCAATTTTCGACGCTTAAAGACTCCCTAAATCGAATTTTACACCTCAAATTTTGCAGCGCCACCACAAGGGTCCGCGCAACCCTAAAAAAAACTCGCCATGATAGTACTATAGTTTTCATATACAAAGGTATATACTAGTATGCCCAACAAATATGACAACGAACAAAATAATGTGAATTATAAAGGGACATAGATATAAGACACGGCATTTCTGCGCTTTAGTCCAGCCGCCAACCCTGGAGATAAAATCTGAGACAACCACCACCTTCAATCTCAGTACCTCGCACCATACACCTTTCCATTCACTTTTCCTTTGTATATGAAAACTATAATACTATTATGGTGAGTTTTTTTTAATGTTGCCCAGACCCTTGTGGTGGCGCTGCAAAATTTGAGGTGTAAAATTCGATTTAGGGAGTCTTTAAGCGTCGAAAATTGGTGTTAGGGACAAGAGGAGACTATTTTTTGGATTATTGCATCCAAAAAATATCAGTGAATATAGGTACTTTAAAACCTCCATAAGCTCTCCGCAAAAATAAAGAGTAAGGATTGCCGGCACACTTTAGATGTCGCCCCATTCGACTTCCACCATGATAGTACTATAGTTTTCATATACAAAGACCTTTCCCATCCCATCCTCCTAACCTATCCGTCACGCCCGCGCTGTGTTGCAACATATAAAGGGTACACCAAAAATCCCCTTGAGCGTGCGTAATTTATTTAAAAAAAGGTTAGGTTAGGTTAGGTTGACGTGGCTGTCAGTATAAACTGCTACACTTAGACCGGGATTGGCCTATTGTGATACCACATGAATCTAGTGATTTTCTGCCTCCTCGTTAAACCATTTAGAGCTTTTTATGAAGCGTGAGAGACTATTTATGTCTTTGTTAACAATAACTCTCGGATCATCGTTAAAAAAAAGTATTCTTCCAAGTGGAGCTTAAGTCATTGGGATAGAGCAGGGCATGTAAGAGAAGATGAGTAGTTGTTTCTTCCTCTTCTTCATCCATGCATCTTCTGCGGAAGTCATTAGAGAAAACACCCAGCCTTGCTGCGTGTTTCCCAATTAGACAGTGTCCTGTAATGACACCAATTACGGAGCTAATATGCGATCTATATAGGGACAACAAGCATCTAGATTTAACTCAGATTTAACAGTGGCCTGATCTGCTTTGTCGCCACACAAATGGTTATGGTATTCCACCTAAGGTTTGTTAACCTAATGGCATCTTGCACTTGCATGAGTTTACATGTAGCGATAGGTGTACCAATATTTTCCATGCATGATGCAATTGGTAGGATGGTTCCATTTCTAGTGAATTCGTCAGCCTTACAATTGCCTTTAATGTTCCTGTGGCCCGGCACCCAACAAAGGTGAATGTTGATCTGCTGCGCAATCTTAACGAGAGATGATCGGCAGTTAAGGGCAGTTGAGGGCAGTCAATGAGCTTATGAAGACAAAGTCAAGAGACTTAATGGCAGCTTGGCTTGGCTGTCAGAGAAAATGCGGATATCAGTAGTTGATATCACGTTTTCTTTTAATCCAAACAGAACTTCTTTAATCGCTAGAATTTCCGCCTGGAACGCCCTACAATGATTAGGAAGACGAAAGGATAGGCTTAAGTGAAGGTTTAAGATTGTCGGAATACACCCCACATCCACCCCCTCATCAGTTTTTGAGCCATCAGTATAAAAATGAATGATCGTTATTTATACATGCGTCCACCAAAAGAAATTGTTGACAGTATGCCAAAATCCTGGTTTTTGGCACGGACTGAGAGCGGCTGAATGAAAAGCGAAACCTTTTATGAGGAAGTCGCCAACATCCCTACTTCATGTATAAATAAAGTGACAAAATGAATATTAAAGTAGGTACATAAACATACCTACACAATAATTTACATAACTTAGATTTTATGTAAAAATTTTATGACATTTTAAATTCTAAATACCTACCTATGTAGGTATGTAAAAAAAGTGTGAAATGCCACTTCAAATTTATAATATTCACAAAAATAATAACAAATGAATACGGGTGGGGTGACCCTAATAAAAAATTATAAAATAATAAAACCACTATATTAATTCATAAACATGATGAACTAAGGATAAAGATGAAGAAAAATTTATAATATAAATACTAGCTGTAGGTACCCGGCGCCCGTTGCTACGCTACCTGGTGGCGAGTTGCATCAATGAGCGTATTAAACAAACCTTCATCGTCGAAAAATACATATAATATACAATACATACATATGAGGCCGTGAGAGCAATAGTGGCGTAACCCATAAAATTCACTTAAGAGTTACGAGAGATTTAAGAAACAGGGTTTCTTTAAACATTTTTTGTATTTTCCCTTTGACATTTTTGAATAATCTTAAAACGTGGAAGAGTTTGAAAATAGATATACTTTGTAGGGCAAGCTTTTGTTTTTTAAATTCAATATTATTTTGGAAAAAAAAGTGGGTTACGCCACTATTGCATTCATGGTTTTCATTAAAAATAAAGAAAAAAGAAAGGTTACGCCAAATTTATTATATTATTTTTTTATTTATTTCATAGTTCAATATTTTAACAACAAAGAATTATGTGTACATTTTTACCTATTTTTTAATAATTTTATTCCTAGTCTGATAAAACGTCAAATTTTTCAATTGGAGCACCTGTTGACGTTTTTAAATTATTATAAAAAAGTGATGGATTGTTGGTATAAATTGAAGCAGTTCTATTAAGTCTTTTAGTTTTTTATCATTCATTTTAGGTTCCTCAAGCTGCTTGAGTTTTTTAATATCCACGGATTGTCTCTTTTTTACATTTACCTCTTCGAGTAAAACATCAATTTCATTGGAATACTTATGTATGTATAAAAAATTGAAAATGTTTTATTTTTTTCGAAATGTAATTACTGAATTTCAAGCCATTGGAATTGGAAATGGACTTTTCCTGTTTGTGATATTTTCTTCCAGAGATTTTGAGAAAAAAAAAATCAGATGAAGTCATTTTCAAAATTTCAAATGGGTTTCTCTTTCTGGCCGAGGAAATGAAATTTACCCAATCATTTGGGACGAAGATATCCTTATAAATTCTTTTATTCTTCTCTATTAAACCAAAATCTTGGTCAGATGGTAAATAGGAATGGCCACTAACTAAAAATTTATGGTGCATTTCTTTAACCACAAAATCGGGATGGGAGATGGGATACCAAAAATTGGCACAACAGTGAAAGTATTATATTTCTATTTTGGCCCCACATTGGACAGAATACATAATTTTTTAGAACACCCTATGTACGTTTTAAATAATGCATAAAACAAGACACAATTTCTTGAGGTCCCCTTGACGCTGTAAACTCATTCCAAACATACATATGAACTTTTTCACTGCCCATATTATGTATACCAAAGCAAATGGTCTCAATCTGTACCAAAGCAAACAGTTTCTAAGAGAAGTATGAAGGTTACGCCACTATTGCACTCAAACTATGATCAAATTATAAAATGCAATAACACTTTTTTGAGTGCCATCTGGTTTTGAGTGTAGATAGCTGCATAAAACTATTTTTGTATTAAAATAGATATATTAAGGGACCCATTTTCATGAAAAACTCATTTTTGACAAAAAGTGGGTTACGCCACTATTGCACTGACGGCCTCATATAATACATACCTATACCATGAATTTTCATAATACTCGTTCCAGTAGTTTTTGAGTTCATCGATGACATACAGACAAACATTCATTTTTATATATTTAGGTGTAAATTAAAAGTCTTGTATCTCTTTTTTATTTACACTTCACTTTTTATTTCATTAAATTCTATTCCTCTTAAACCTAAGTGATTAATTAATAATGCTTTGATTTAATCATACTCGTATCGACTGCCACTCTACTATATCAAAATGTCTCTGTCCAACTCAACGATCGAGTCCTCTTTTTCTTTTCCTTTTTCTTTCCTTTCGTTTCTGTCATTTCATTTTGTTATAGTTATAGTCGTTCGTTTTATCGTATCTGTTTGTTATTAAGTTGGTTCCACATTGGGTGGCCACATATACATATATGTTATGTATAGATAAAAAAAAAGTGAAAAAGAAAATGAAAATTAAGGAAAAAGCAAAAGCCAAACTTAAATCATATGCAGAAACTTAAATATTAAAAATAATAATGCAAAGTTAAATCAAAATTGAATCAGAATGCCAGAGATTAGAGATTCTAAGCTTTCGTATAATTAATGTTAAAAAGTCAAAGTTTGACTTGTTTTAAAAATATTCCAGTATTTGTTACAGTCCTTATTGACTGTGAAATATGCGACAAGATGACACTGCAAAATAAAAGTTCAAAGAATGCATGAAGTCCTAAAAGATTGCAATCTTTTTAAGACAAAAGAATTAAGGCGATTGTTATCTCTCTGATGTAAGAGTATGTGGATTGCATAATTTGCAGTCTTTAAGATGCATTTAATTAAAAATTGTTAAAAAATGCATCCACAAAGATTGTGCAAAATCTTTTAGAACCCTGATGTTCATTAGTTGCGACATTTTGGAATTTGCATTCTAAAGAGTCATCCATTTTTCGGTTTCGAGAGTAAAGCTAAATAAAACACCTCAGCGGTACATTTTGATGAAAATTTTATTTCAATATAAAGTTTGGACCTTGCAATTAAGACGGCATATTCTCATGCATTTAAGACTCAAAATATAGATTTTATATATGTAAGTACAATGACTGTGTGCCATAAGAACCTGCAGAATTTTCCAGAGGAAGACAAACTAAGGAGATTTTATAAAAACTTCAAGTACGTCCGACTCAGTTGTGCATTTTATACAAGTATTTTGTGAAAAGGGAAATTTCAATTTTTTGTATAAGATTTTCTTGAAGAATATCCCTTAACTTTATTATTATTATTTTTTTTTTTTATTTTCATTTTCATTTTGTCTCCTGCGTTCAGATGGATTTGAAGCAAAATTTTAATAAAATAAATTAAATAATAATTTTATAAATTGAGCTCTTTAAAATGAAAGAATAATTAATGAAGTATATTACATACATCTGATGATTAAATTAAGACGATCTCGAACTACATATATCTCTCTTTTTGAGTGGTCTGCTCTAAAAAAAAAAAAAAACAATAAGTTTTTTTTTTTTGAGTAAAATCGTTTTATAAAAATAATCTTTTATTAAAATGTACCTATTGGAATGAAAAAAAAATTATAATTATAACTCATTAAAAAACAATGAAAAAAATTTCGTCTAAAAAATACCGATATCACCGAACCCAGTGCTCTAGTATCGCATTGTTATAAATGTGTAACTATTTTTTTATTTTGGCAATTTAGCAATCTATGTACGAGTACACAATAAGTCAACTCCATTTTCTTTCCCTTACTTATCCTCAGCAGCTTCCCTGGTGGACACCTTCACTAATTCGGAACTCTTCGCCCTCGATTATTCCTGCGGGCCATTTTACGTTACATGATAAATGTAGACATACTTTGTTAAACAATAATTATTCGGTCTCGGCTTTTTAATCCAAAAATTTTTCAACACTATATTAATCTGACATAAGATAACAAAAATTAATTAATATTTGTGTTACCTAAATGAGTTAGTAATTTTTTAACCTGGATTAAAGGGCTGAAAATCATTAAACGCTTGAAAATCTTTGACCAATCTTGCCTTCAATCTCGATGTTTTTTTAATTATATAATAAATTCACCTAAACCTTCTACAGAATATTTTAAGTAGGTAGTCATTACTTTGTCACTATATCAGTCCACAACGCTAACGCATGGCATGGCATGGCAACACATTACAACACAAATCGTAGGACATATTCAATTAATTACAAACCAATTGGCTGTCGTAATTATGGGGGTGTGGATTTGCTGATGCACTCTGCACAGTATACACGTTCTTCTATATAGCACACACAGGTTATGAAAAGTGTAACAAGTGATTCTTAAGTTAACTCCCTTCCCACGTTAGCATGATAAGTAATTATTCTCAGCAGCCAGCGCCAGCGTTCAATTCAATTTCAAAGTTTAAGTGCCTCCTCATGTCTCATGCCTGTGTTTACTGTTTACACACCAAATGCTCGCCTTTGGCACATCATCTTGTACCTCCGTTATACTGTTCTGTATCTTAGCAGATATCCTACACATTTACCTACGAGTATGTGGGGTAGCGGAGCGGTGGATGAAACGTTTGAAGAGGTAAGCATAGTTAGTCTACATTATGTTTCGGTATAAGGAGTCGAGGAAAATTAGACTTTCACTAATTTCTAATTTTGGACCGGAGTTTAACTTTTAAGTAGGAGGGGGAAGGTAATATTAGATTACATATAAAAAATAAGTTTCTTAAAATAAATAGTTGGGACAGTTTTTGTCCAAATTTTTGTAGGTATGTACCTACGATTAAAAATCTCTGTCAAAAAGCTGATGAACCTTCTTTAAATTTTAAAATGACATATTTAATAATCAATTATTTTTTAATTTTAATCTGTCAAAAAGCTGATTTTGACAACTATAGCCTTTCAGTGGGCAGAAATAATTGATTATTGTGAACATTTTGTTTAAAATAAATAGTTCTTATTACAATATAATAAATAGGTAAATAAACACTTTTCAAATGAAAACAAATTTGAATGCAGATTACACAGCTACACCTACAGTATTTTCAGCGTTCATCGGCAAGAAATAACACCAACACAGTGACAAAAAAAAAAAATCAATTATTATTTGTGTTCCATTCGTTATGAAAAAATTAAGAAATCTTTATTTACCAATGAAAAACCCCATAATTTTCCTGCTCTTATTTATTGGACTGAAGGAAAATGTCCTTCGTTAAAATTTGTTTAATCATTTAAATAGAATAAACTTCAATATTTATAACGCCTTTGGCTTTGTGCACTATTTAAACATTGTAGGGATCAGGAATCATTTTATTGTTTGGCAGTGTGAGCCAGCAAACAACCATCATCACCCACCCACTTTATTATTTAGGAGGTACATATATAGAAACCCACTTTTTAATCGATATAGGTATGTATAAACAATAAATGGCAACGCAGTTGTTTACTATTATCTACTCTGTCTTTATATTTCGGGAGATTGTGTGTCTGGGTGTAAATATTTGCTTTACCTACCTATTCACGCATCAAGTGACTTCCAAGTCATGAGAAAACCAAATATTTGCCTTGTGTGCTCAAAACGGAAACGATCTATTTTAAATGCTTTTACCCATTTGAATATACGGTGCTAGGTGCATATGGGTGTCTTGTCATCAGTCACAGTGTGTGTCGCATTATAATGAAGAATGAACTACCATTTGGTGTAGATTGGGTTGAGACAAGAACAAAAAAAAAAATTGTTCAGGTGAATCGAAGAGGAATTTATTGGTCCTAATATTACTTAAGTGTTGTCTGTTTGACGTTCTTATTTAATCTATGACCAAACTTTATCGTACACTTTTACCTCATTTGAACGCAAATTATTAAATAAAAAAACTATATCAATGAAAAGTTAATTTTGAGTAGATGTACAGAATGTAGATTCTTAGTTTTGAAAAAATGATTTTGAGCTTAATAGCTGCATTGCAGGGTTGTAAAAGGTAACAATCTTTGCGCCAATGCACTCTTTATTCATTCATTTTTTTTGAAGACTGCGACTATGCGAAAAATGCAGAGAATGCAAAAAGAATTTAAAAGAATGCATTCAATTGATTGCAATCTTTTTTAGAATGAAACAATTGGCAATTGCAATCTTTTTAATGTAAAGAATGTTGTTTGAAGTCGCAGTCTTAAAAAAAGAATGAATCAATGCAATCTCACAATTGAAGTCAAAAATCAATCAATCTTTGAAAACTCTGCTGCTACTTGTCAAAATGAACAAGGGCGCAAAAATTCCAAAAATTGCCGCAAAAAGAATGAAAAATTTTCAGAAGATTCATTCGCCAAAATTCACTAAGAATGCTCAGAGGTCAGAGCCAATTCCTTATGAATAAATGGATGACGATTCACAGATGGCAACAGCAATTTAAAGGAACTTAAATGTTATGAAAAGAAGAGACTATAATTTCCAATGTGCGAATTTTTCAAGAGATTTCCATATAGTAACGGTTGATTTTGAAAAAGCATTTGACAGACATCCATGCCCTCTGATATGTGTTGAGGAGTTCCGGAAGTCCAAGTGTCAAGTGTGGATGGTCATGGACATGTACGAACAAGTTAATACAAAGGTGAAATGCCCTACGGAAATCACTGAAGAGTTCACAAGCAGATTAGGTGTGCACGAGGGAATCATTTTGAGTCCTTTGCTCTTTATTACAGTCCTTGGGCTAATGCTTGAGCATAACGTGACGGGCTTCAAAGTAAATCAGTTATTCTTTGCTGACAATGGAGCCATCATAACTGAAGAACCGCTGTCCTTCCAACGTGCACTTGATGTACGAAGTTCTGAAGAGAAATGGATACCGCATTAGGGCAAAAAATACCGAATACCATCTTTTTGAATGGAACAGTAAATACTGAAATGTGAAGAAGAAGCGAACCTTCACATCAAAAATACCATCTTGGTTAAAAACATAGCATGATCCACTTAGCTGGTATATATGTAAAAAGAAAATTCCCTGGAGAACCAAGCACATAGCGTTCCAAAACTATGGCGGAAGGAAGGCATGCTCAAACATTGGTGTATTAAACAAATGCAACGACACCTGCATTGAGTTGGCCTCAGTCATGGAACAATATAAAACCGGAAGGCCTTTTGATATTATTTTAAGTCAACCCGGCAAACACATCAAATGGAGCTTAGTGTGAAGTAGTGGAGTGGGAGAGAGTTGTGTTGTGGTACCAGTCTCACAGTGAGGAGGCTCTGGATCAGGTCAACCGCCGCCGCGCCGCCTATTAGAGAATAATAGAATATTTAAGGCTGGGTTCCCTTTTTTATCGAATTCAGACTTCATGTAAATGCATTTCAATGTATAGTTAAGTGAAAGAATAATATGAAAGATAATTCTCTTGTTTACCAAATGACCTGTGAACCTGTGATCGTGATGATGAAACATACGAGAACGCGAATTATTTATTATACCGCGGCATTTTACAAACTACGGAAAAAATGATCCCATAGCAAACTCCTGTCGATCTTTTAACTCGGTTTGTGATGTAGTCGATTTTAATGTTAGTCGAGATATGTTTAAAAAGTATTTGAAAAACTTGTTATAATCATTTTTATGTTATATTTTATATTTTTATTTTAGTACAATTTTAGTTACTTAGTTTTTTTAATATTTGATTTAATGTTTTATTTGCTTATTCACTGTATATATGTACTTTTTCTGATTTATTTAACATATTTATTATTATCTTCTTTTATTATTGTATTATTATACTGTATATATTATTATTTTTTGTAGTCTAAAAGAATTAAGTTGTCGATAGATGAAATAAATAAATAAAAAAATAAATGATGTGATTCTCTCTTGTGCTATTCTTTTCTCAGAGCCAGAGAGACATCATAATAATATGCATAGATATGCTATACATACCAAACAATTTGTATACATTATACAATTATGTATGTGCAGAAAGGATACCTACTGAGCTACTGACACTCACCGACATGGCGCGCGGCGGCGGCGCGGCGGCGAACGGCACGACACGTGAATGATTTTTTTTTATAGGTTTTTTTTTATATCGTTGTTTTGCTTATTCGATTTTTGATATGAGTGAGTAATGAGAATTTGTATATGCATGCCTAGGACTCTAGGAGACAATAAATATTAGGGAAGGGTTGGTGGTTTGGTGGCGGTGATTTTTAAAAGTGAAAACTCCTTTAGCGGCCGGCGTTGTACACTTTTTTTTGTAATGGGTAAAACTATTAATATCGCGTCAGATCACGTGACTTGATCGAAAAATACTAAGTGAGATGAAGAGTAGGCAGCCGGGGGCGCGGCGGCGGCGTAGGAGAGGAACGAGGAAGTATAGCACTCTCTCTGTTTCGTTAAGGTGGCGCAGGGCGCCACACACGAATATTTGTGTGTGTTAGTGTTTAAGTCACAGCGGGCCACGCGCATCCATGGATGGTGGCGGTGGGTGACAGCTGATGGCTCGGTCGTCTGTGTAGTGTAGTGGCCACACTGCTGAGAATTCGTAAAGTTCGTACCTATATATAAATTATATGGATGTGCATGCGAAATACAAAAGCATGCTACTGTTTCTGATATCGGTGATATTCGTTTAAGTCGTTGCAACTCTGGTGATAATCAGTGCATTATTATGGTTGCCGTTTACATCTCTCCAGATAAGTCATTGCGTGCTATACGAGACTTCTTGTACTAAAATTTATTCATTTATTCTCATGAAGTATGTATGCATTGCTTAAAAAAAATGGAAAAAGCTTTGATGAATTCCCCCCAATGATTTTGAGTGGAGATTTCAACATAAAATTTGCAGATGATAAGATAAAAATCTAACTAGTTTTTAGTTAGTTGACAAAAACTTTATTTCATTCAATATTTAAAACTAAATTACCTATTACATTTGGTTTTCCTAAGTTTTATCAATTGAATTTTTAAATATGTAATGAATTTGGTTTAACTATGTCAAATGATCGCAATCTTAGCATACAAAACTAGTATTGTTATGCGGTCTTTATCAGACATTTAAATAGGTTCGAATCAAAGCTGTTCGTTTCTTACTTCAGCAATCATAAACCTATCGTATCAGTTTTAGATATTGGCGATGATGGTTCTGGTAAAAGATCGTCGAAATTGTGGATGAAAGTTGATTTTTCTGAGAGATAATTTTTTTTATGTAAGTACTTAATATAAATTGTCATGGTGCAATACATAAATAATGTATTCTACCACATATTTGAAAGTACTTTAATACTGATAATTAAAGCAATTCGTGCAATTTATTTTCTAATCCTTCCAAAATATCAAAAATGCAAAACGTTAATGTTCAAGTTTTCACTTCTGTCGGCACTCCAGGAGTGCAATTCGTAGTTTTTTTTAAATTTTTAAAAAATGTTTTTTATTTTCATTTTATCTTTGCATGAAAGAAGAACATATTTTTTTTTCGCCATAGGCATTCTTCTTATTTATTGCAAAAGAAAAAAATATTCTTTATTATGCAGTTAGGTACCTACTCGTACCTACCTATTATTATTACGTAAAGTGTAAGTTTTGAGAGTTTTTTGAAATTTTAGGTCGGAATATAATTAGGTATGAAATTGTACTTAGATATGGAATTTTTTTTTTTTTAATTTAAAAAAAATAAGAACAAAGATATATGAGAGTGCATGTGCGATATGTATTTGCTTTTGAGAGAGAACAGATAGAGTTGGCGCTGATACTGCAGTTGATTTCTTCTAAACTTCAAACTTCTTTTTGTGCGTGGGGAAAGGAATTTGTTGTTGAAAAACGCAAAATAGACCTCTTTTCTAAAATTTAAATTATAAAACCTATGGTTACAGTTTCTCTTTTGTAAATTGAATCTGATTACATCAACAACAACAAAAAAAAAATAAATGTTGAATAGGCTTTAACACTTTCAAAAAGTAAGCACTAATTTGGCAATTTTGAATAATAATTTGAAGTGATACAATTTTTTTAAAAATGAAATAAGATAGTAGCTCCCAAGGGAATGAAGTGAACTATGATTTAAAGAAAAAACAAGTTCAAAAAATAAAAACTGGTTTTATAAAATAAATGTGCTACATTTTGGAGGTTTTTCTCTTTCCAAAGGTTTTATTTAAAAAAAAAAACCTTAATTTTTGTGAACTTAAAAACCCTAAGTTTAAGTTTTATAAATATTTTTAAATTGTTAAATTATGTTGAAAATTGAAATTGAAATTGAATAATTGCTTGTTTTGACACACCCAAAAACGAAAAATTGCATCAGGATGAGTAATTTTTTTTTTGCATGAATAAAAAAAAATAAAAAAATTTTTTTGAGATAACAGCTCCCTTTATTTATTTACTCTTCTGTAGAAATAAAAATAAAAAAAAATAAAAAGTTTGGTTGTTAATATCATTCTTGCAATTACAGTCAGCTTAAGTTTATGAAAATTTTGTCTCTATTTTTATTTTCATGGCCAAAAAAAAATTTTAAATAAAATTATGCAAACGCCAATTTTTAGCTGTATTCAATAACTAAATAATACATTTTATTTCAATTAAATATCTTTTGAAACTTAGAAGATATACATATTACAATTTCTAATCGCCCAACTATTATTTGCATAGGCAACATACTCTTAAGAACCCATTTTTATAGCTGTCCTTGAAAGCAATGGAAGAATGTAACGACAATTTCCAAGGTATACCATCCATTGAATAAGAAATAGAGGAAGAGGCTTTTGGCACATATACAGTGTACGTGAGTGAAGTATTAAAATTAAAAAAAAAAAAAAAATGAACCTCATCTGTCATTTTGCCTTGCAAAAAAAACGTACTACAAAACTAATAAAAAAGTGAAATAAAAACCAATTTGTGTTGAAAATTGAGGCATATTATTATTAAAATATAAATCAAAATGAGGTGCGTGAAAAGTTGTAAAAACTTGTATAACCGGAAAAACAAAAAGTTTTCATTTCACAAGTAAGTCTTGGCTCATATTCCACAAAAAGTAACTTAAAGTGATGTTATTTTGGTAAATACGTTATCTTAGAATACTTTTATATTGTTATTTCCTGGTATTTTAAGATAAAAATAGCAATATTGTTCAAAATAAAAATATACTTTAATCATGTTGCACAAATGAACTTGTAATGTCAAATGAGAAATTTTTGTACAGGGACGGATAAGTTTTTGTTGGTGATGGCAAGGCACTAAGGAGCGTTAAGCGCCCGTAGTGCAAAGTTATTTTTCCGAGGTTTAGTTTTGGAAATATACTACGTATTTTCAATATTTCTGCGACTGTCCCTGTCTATCGTGTCGGTTTTGTATCTTCGTCAAGAAGTATTTGTGTCCAGTTGTGATGATTTTGTTTAAGTAAAAAAGGCTCTACTACTTTAATAATTTTCAAGATTTCTGAAAGATGAATGGAAAGCACTAAAGTGGATGGAAATTCTTGAGTTGAACTTAGAACTAAATTGACAAAAACAGTTCACTTCAGAGGAATATAGCTATGTATGTATTAAATAAATTGTGATTTCAAATTATGTATTTGACTAAGGAAAATATCGGTGATAGTTTTTTTTCATTAAAATTATACATAAAACTAAAAACTATATTTTCATTTATCCATTTAAAATTTTCAGGTTCCTGTAAGAGGTAAGTTTAATTTTATTACTTCAAGTATACTTTATTCGATATTATAATCCAGCCAGCAATAAATCCAAAAAAAAAACTCATTCAAATATTTATTTGATCGAATAAATTTAACCAAATTAAAAAAAAAAATTTCTTTTAAGGCTTACAGTAATAGCTATGCTCCTTTGTATTTGAATAAATACTTCTGAGAAAATGACAATCATATTCCAGTACTTCTAGCTGCACAAATTTTTAAAAAAACACCCAGAAAAAAACTCAGAAAAATATTCCTTTCGGCGCCCCAGCAAATAGCCGTCCACCTTCACTCCAACCCTGTGTCAATGCATTTGTGTTTGTGTAACTCACACAATTATGAAAACTACTTCACTTTTTTCTCGGTATGCCTCTTCCTGTACTACTTATTCAATGATACCATCATAAAACTTACTTATTTCTTCTGTCTGCTTTTAACCACCTTTATCTACTAACTCATATTTTCTTAAATTTCCAAGCATTTTTTTGTGCCTAACCGAACTTTCAAATATGGCATATTATAATTGTTCGCTTTGATCAGGTATAAAAAAATATTAAGGTGGCGAGTTAATTTTTAGTTATTTCAGTACCTACATTTTCATTATTTGGCAGATATCTATATTATAAATGATATCCAGTCAATTAAATACCGACGTCATTATTGAGACGTATGTCAGCTTGGTCATTTCAATAGCATTTCAATTTGTTAACCTTACTGACATCCCGCACGTGCATGCATTTTTGTTGATCAATTGAATCCAATTTTTATATCCCTCTTAGGCTGTAAAAGCATCAATTCATAAATTTACTAATGGCAAAAATAGCCCATGACGGTTGTTTTCAGCACAAAAAAAAAAAAAAACAAAGAAAATTGATCCCTCTGCGGATATTCAAATAAAAATCTTGGTCCGCATAGATATATTTTTATAGGCAAACAAAATGCGATGACATTCTGCACACACAGTCCCGTACACACCTTTTTTAAAATAATACGGGAACAATAAATTGATTGTTTCTTGTCATTGGATGGTGCACACGACATGGAAACAGTGGGACAAAATCGAAAATAAAATAAAATAATGTTGTAGTGGGCCAACGGCAATGTTTTTTTTTTGCTTTCAAAAATAATTATTAAAATTGGAAATTAATCCCTATATTTTGAATTTACACTTTGGCAACCCAACTGCGAAAGCTTTCATTACCTATTGTCAATTGCTTTAGTTTTCTCATTATTTTTTAACTTGTTCTTCTTTACTTGAATAAAATTGTACTTATTGAACAGACGTGTCTTTAACTCTCCGATTTAACCTTGCAAAATAAACTGAAAAAATTAGTATTTTAGGCCTTTAATCTAGCTACGTAAAATAAACTTTTTTGTTGTTTGATTTTTTTTTTGCATGTAAATAAAATTTTTGTGTACCCATTATGTGTTTTCAACACAGCGCGGGCGTGAAGGATAGGTTAGGATAGGAAGGAAGGGAAGGTGTATGAAAAGGTGTGTGGCGCGAGGTACTGAGACTGAAGGCGGTGGTTGTCTCAGATTTTATCCCCAGGGTTGGTGACTGGGCTAAAGCGGAGAAATGCCGTGTCTTATATCTATGTCCCTTTATAATTCACATTATTTTGTTCGTTGTCATATTTGTTGGGCATACTTTACTCAATCACATGTTATGCCTGAACAACATGTAGGTAATGAGCAAACCAGCGGCCCAACACAGATAGAGATTATTATAATGGAATAAAAACATGACATAGACTACGGCAGGGATCGAACCTGTGACCATGAGGTTGACAGGCGACCACGCAAACCATCGCGCCACGACCCAACATCCGTAAAATTGCTTGATTGTATGAGGGCAGTCCCAGAAATTCCTGGCCTGACTAATATATAGTATTTTTTTTGGAAAAAAAAATGATTGTATTTGAAAAAATGTCCTTTAGAAAGCTCAAGTTTCAAATTTCATGTCATTAGGAGATTTAAATTGCATTTGGCAGCCATTTGAAATTAACAATATTGATAGTTTTGAAAAAATGGAAAAAAACCGGTCGTAGATGTAAATTTCTAATAATAAATGGAAGTTTGAATACAATTCTGTCTGCACATGGGCATTTTTTTAAGAACGCTTTTGTTAATCTTAATACTATAGAAGCAACAGGGAATATATGTTTCAATATTTAAGAAGTAATAAGAAAAAAGTTATCTAGTATCTATCTATAGTATCTATTTATCGGAGTATTTGCTTCGATAAGAAAATAGTTTTTTTTTTCTGCGAATGCTCTATAACGCTTTCCTTTTATTGGAGCTTGCTTCAATAGAAAATCTTTACTGAAGTAAACGCGCTGATGAAATGCACTCCTGATATATTTATTGCAGTTTGCTTCATTATATAACGTTCACCCCAGATATTTATTGGAGTATTTGCTCCAATTGCACTATTATTTAAAAAATATCTTAAGCTTTCTATCTTCGGCGACATTTAACATAAACTATGTCTCTCTGAATCCGAACATTTATATTGAAAAATTTAAACTGAGAAATTGTAATAATTTAATATTTAATAATTTAATAATTTTGTCCATGTTTTTCAAATTTTTGATTGTTATAAAAAAAATGAATTTAACAAAAAAGCTTAAATTAATTGCGCTAGTAGCTTTGTACGTACAACATCTTTAGATAAATATAGGAATGACAATTTTAGTTGGGATACCTACATTTTATTTTCATTTGTTTCGAAAATTAGATAGTAATCTTGTCTTATCTAATCTAGTCTTATCTTATTCTCTAGTATAAAGAGGCATAACATGCATCTATAACATTTTTTCATAATTTATATAACTTTTGTCCTGTATTCCAAACAAAACGCACCACAGTATTGCTGGCTTTCAGTACAGGTGGCCGACACGATGGTGGTAGCGATGACCATTGAATCTTAATTGAATTTTTATGAGTGCGAAAAAAAACTAGTATTTGGAATTCAAACTCACGTGCATGTAATCATTTTTATTTTGAGAACCGACGGCAAATGGTCCAGGAACATTGGGCGGCACCTCTTTATTATTATTACAATGAGTTACAACTGTTCCTTATTATTCTTTGTTAACTATGTGCTTGCTGTCTTATAAAACCATAAATCTACATGAATATCATCATATAATAAAACGGCGAACTCGTTTTTTTTTGTGGTACTATTTTCGCGGCCCACAAAAACCGAAAAGGTATAAATTACATATAAAACAAAAGCATTGTTTTCATAGATGTGCCGAGTACCAAAATTATTTAAACTAGCCGATAAAGCTCTCGAAATTCGATGCCCGTTTTTTTAGACATTTTTTTAGGATTTTTTTTCTACGACCAGCAAAGAGATAGGGTTTTAAGTGTTTTATCATTTAAAAACATAAAATTTTGACAGTATAAATTATAAGCTAAAAATATTGTGCAGAACATGAATTACAGTGTTCCAAACAGGCCCGCTTCGAAAAAATAGACTCGCACTTCCTTCACGATTCTGGCTAATTGGAATATCGGCAAGTGTACGATAACTCAGGTAACAAAGTTTAATGACATATTTGTCTAGAACAGCTAAAAACAAGCATTTTTTACTATGGGAGGGGGGGGTCTATCTCCCCCCTTTTAGGCAGTAGGGGCAATTTAAAAAATATGTACCTACGTTAAATGGTAAAAAAAATAATTAAAAAATAACGGTAATACTTATAATTAAGTATTAGATATACGTTTTTTTAAAGCCTATTCTATTAGTCAGATTTTAAATCAAGTCAAAACTATGCACAGTTTTTCAAAAATTTAATTTTAAACTCAAAATTTTGGTAAAAAAAGTTAAAAAAAAATTTTTAATTTCAATATTTCAAAACCATAAGTTTATAAATAATTTTTTTTAAACAATTTGTTGCTCTTATTAATTTTCAATCAAAAACTGAACACTAGATGATTTTATGCCTTTTAGTTTTTGAGAAAATTAAAAATAACCACAACTACTATTTTAATTTATTTATGTTTTTTTTTTCTTGAGTGGTCTTATTTTGATAGTAATAATCGTAGGTGCGAGTTTGGGTGTATGCAACAGTGGGGTGTGTGCGAGTTTGTGTGCAGGCAACAGTGGGGTGCCCCTGCTTGGGCCCACTGTAGGATTTGGGGTAGGTGCGAGGTTGGGTGTATGCCGCACCGAGGTGTTAATGGGTGATGCAACCCCCCCTGCTTGGGCTCACTATAGGATTTGGGGTAGCTACAAGGTGCGGTGCATGCAATGTTTCTTTATGCATTTAAATAAGCTGGATTTAGGAAAAATTAATTTATCCTAGGTATATCTTAATCCATATTCGATTATTACTATCAAAATAAGACTTCGCAAATACTCAAGCAAGGAAAAAATAATTTAATTTTTTTTGGTAATTTTCAATTTTCTCAAGAACTAAAAGACATAAACCATCTAGTTTTCAGTTTCTGATCAAAAACAAATAAGAGCAATGAATTCAAATAAAAAACAATTGTAGATAATCTTAAAGTTTTGGAAAATTTCATTTAAAAATTTTTTTTTAACTTTTATTTCCCAAATTTTGAGTTTAAAACAATTTTTTTCAAAAACTATGCATATATTTGACTTGATTTAAAAAAAAACTGGCTAGTAGAAAGAAGTAATGGCTTTAAAAAAATGTATAAAACTTAGTTGTAAGTATTACCGTTATTTTTTAATTATTTTTTCCCATTTAACGTACATATTTTTTAAATTGCCCCCACCGCCTAAAGGGGGGAGATAGACCCCCCCTCCCATAGTAAAAAATGCTTGTTTTAAGCTGTTCTATATCAACCCGTCAGTAAACTTTGTCGCCTGAGTTATCGCACTCTCCTGGCATATGTGACACAAAACTTTAGCGGTGGCGTTTTAATTTTTTTTTTTTTGAAAATTCAATTTTTATTTAATTCAATCTTAAAACTATCTTAAAGCTAGACAAAAATTCATGAAAAACTAGCCTAATTTATCAATAACTTAAAACTCACTTACTGGCCCTAGACGGGTGCTCTAAGTTATACTCCATTATCTTAATACTAATGCCTTTCGGCCTACGAACTAATGTAATCCTAGAATTCAATATGGTTTTATTTTTTACCAAGAAAGAATGTACAAAAAAACTTGGTTTCTCTATCATTTTTATATTTTTATATAAAACTTAGAAACTATCTTAAACTAAAGTAAAACTATTTAAAAATACTTAATACTAACTTAGAACTAGAACAGCCACAGCAGCATTTTGTTGATTTTTTTGTAGGTTTTTTTTTTTTTAACTTCCCATAGGGAGTTATTGTAATCGGTCCGATTTGTCAAATTAAAATTTTTGACATTTCTCGACCGTTCAAGGTCCCTAGAGCCTATATCAATCATTTTTAGAGAGATGTCTGTCGTGCGTGTATACGTACGTTCGTACGTTCGTACGTCCGTACGTTCTGGTACCATTTTTCGTCGTCGATATCTCAAGATATTTAGGCTACACAAAAATAGCCTACCAAAGCACCCCTCGACACCCACGCACACTCCCCATTCACTCGAGTCAATGAGTAAACACACGGTATTTACGTCATTCACAACAACAGCAGCACCGCCACTATCATCCGCGAACGACCTCACATGTCCATCAACAAGGTAAGGTTCCTGCAGAGGGCAAAGCTACACCGTGTCTCACACATCGACTGTCCCAAGTCATACATTGCCGAACGTGAGTTTTGGCAATGAAATAGCACCCGCTCTCGCCACTGCCGCAGCATACAAGGTACACAAAGAAGGTATTATCTTGCCCATGTTTTCGCAAACGGGAAGTGTCAGAAGGAAATCCAAGATGGCTGAAATGGTGGTCTGAAGCTTAAGTGACAGTCATTTGTTGTGTTTCTCACAGCACGCATAAAGAAACGAAACAAAAACGACCGAAACAAATGTTTACAAGAACACCATTGACGCCATTTTTTCTCTGATTTGACAGATGCGCAGAAACGAACGAAAATGAAAACTTTAATGATATTACCTTCTTTATGTGTACTGTGGCAGCATAGACAGGACAGTCCATGGTTAGCATGAAATGCCCAGCCCGGCCACCCGAGAGTTCACAATCCCGACACTGGATCGGTTTTGCAGCATGTTCACCCCCCTTAATGAGGATCGAAGTTATCTGCACTTCTTGTACCCAAACCCAACAGGCAGATTCGGATACCAATTGCTGGCGCGATTTTGCCATAACCACAGCCAGCCAGGCCGAAGCCTGCGGGCCAATCTATTTCCCGTGCTACCGGATGTTTACATTTAATGTAAACTTCCTCGCAGTGCGAGGAACTAGTACCGTTCTTCTAACTATTATCACACACACTCACTATCCTGCCTCAACATAACATCATATTTATCATTTAATATCATTAATTTTCCAGTTCATTACACAATTCGTCAACATTACCCATTTCAGGTGCATGTACACTCTGTATATCCCCAGGGATACACACACCCTCCACTTTCCATTCATATCACATCAACATACAAATTCGGAAATCACATTATGTACCTTAAACATGCCTGCATCACACCAGCTTCAATTGCATCTACTACTACAACTTCATCTTGCCTTGACAACATTAAATCATTTAAAACCTTAGAACTTCATAAAAACTTTAGACGGGTTAGAATCTTAGAACTTTGGAACTTCTTAAAACTTTGGAACGCTTAAATCATTGGAACGGCTTTTAAAAACGGGGTAATTCGGGTAAAACGGGGTAATTCGGGTAAACGGGGTAATTCGGGTAAACGGGGTAACTAGGGTAAACGGGGTAATTCGGGTGGGGACACTTAGCTTCGGGAAACATGTGAGAATAAATTCACATGCCCCTACTCATCTCCCTCACCAGGCAGAGGTGGCCCCCGTGAGGGGGGTAGGTAGGAACAGATAAGTCAAGTTTTACGTGAGTACCTACCTTTACGGTCTACCCCACGGCGGGCCTACTCACAATGACGGAGTCAAATTAAGTGTTGACAACCACCCAGAGGAATTTTATATCCCCTGTATCAATTTAGTCTACGTATTGTAGCACGATCACACACCTTGCTCAGGAGCGAAGTTTATCTGCACTTCTTGTACCCAAGCCCAACAGGTAGATTCGGATACCAATTGCTGGCACGATTTTGCCATAACCATAGCCAGCACGATCTTCCCGAAGGGGCCATCCTCAATAGATAAACCAAGCCGAAGCCTGTGGGCTAATCTATCTCCCGTGCTACCGCTGTCCGGTCATGCTAGACTTTTTTGTATTGAATACTTTTTAGTCTACTGGTTAGACGCTACAACGCCCTGGGAGCCAGTACCATTATTATAATCAAACGACTCACGAAGATTGAGATTGAGATTGAATCCCCGGAGCCATAAGATATATGTATAGTTAGGTACATAAAAATTCCTCGCAGTGCGAGGAACTAGTACCGTTCATCAATTATATAACACACCATAATTTTAACATTTAATCGTTCATTTTCCAATTCATTTGCAGTTCGTCAACATAATTCATTTCAGGGGTGGGATCCACAGAGACACATACACCATCCACTTTGTATTCCATCAATATTCAAAATCAATTCAATTATCATCATTTTTCATTTCCATTTTAACATTATTTCGTCATCGTATCATTCATTATTTTGCATATTAATCAACATTAACCATTTCAGGTGCACGTACACCCAGTATATCCCCAGGGAATACACACACCCTCCACTTGCATTATATCATTATATAACATCAACATTCAAATTCGGGAATCATATCATGAACCTTAAACATACTTGCATCAGACCAACTTCAATTGCATCTACTACTACAATTTCATCTTGCCTTGAACATTATCATTTTTAAACTTTTAAAACTTTTTAAACAACGGGGTAATACGGGTAAACTGGGCAAACATACAAACAGGGGTGGGGACACTTAGTGTCGGAACATGTGAAAATAATTCACATGCCCATGCTCATCCCCTTCACCACGCAGAGGTGGCCCCCATGAGGGGGGTAGGTAGGAACAGATAAGTCAAGTTTTACGTGAGTACCTACCATTACGGTCTACCCCACGGCGGGCCTACCCACATGACGGAGTCAAATTAAGTGTTGACCACCACCCAGATGAGTTTTATGTCCCCTGTAGCAATTTAGTTCACGTTTTGCAGCACGATCACACACCTTGCTCAAGAGCGAAGTTTATCTGCACTTCTTGTACCCGAATCCAACAGGTAGATTCGGATACCAATTGCTGGCGCGATTTTGCCATAACCACAGCCAGCACGATCTCCCCGAAGGGGCCATCCTCAATAGATAGACCAGGCCGAAGCCTGTGGGCTAATCTATCTCCCGTGCTACCGGATGATTACATTTAATGTAAACTTCGCTGTCCGGTCACGCTAGACTTTATTGTATGAATACTTTTTAGTCTACTAGTTAGACGCTGCAACGCCCTGGGAGCCAGTACCATTGTTTAATCAAATGACTCACGAAGATCGAGGACAGGCAAATCCCCGGAGCCATAAGATATATGAGTAGTAGGCACATAAAATTCCTCGCAGTGCGAGGAACTAGTACCGCTAAACAACTAAATTTCCATATATAATTCATTTTCAAATCATTAAAAGTTCGACAACATTACCCATTTCAGGGGTATGTATACCCTGGGATCCACAAGGACACACACACCATCCACTTTGCACTCAATTCGCATTCAAAATTCAATTCATTAACATCATTTATCATTTTCCATTAAAACTTACGCATACCATCAACGCATCAATTTACAACTTTGCATACTCATCATCATCAGCCATTTTAGATGCGTGCGTACCCTGTATATCCCCAGAGTATACACACACCCTCCACTTGTATTTAATCTTATATATATAACTTTATATCAACATCGGCAAAACATATCATGTACCTTTAAATTAATTAGACAACTACTACTCACATAATGTCGGTTACGCCTGTTCGTGAGAAACGTTTTTACGAAAATGGCACTTATGCCAACTTTGTCATAACGGATTTAGTCATGTTCCCGATATTTTTCAGGAAATCTAATGATGTAGGAATATGCAAAAACGTTTACCTAGCATTTATGTATGCATATATGTATATATATATAATCGCAAAAACGACAATTTGACGGTTACGTCTGTTCGTGAGATAAAGGACGTATAGATTTCATATGCGGAATGCGTTTCATGGCCTCAAGCTTACCTCATTTTCGGAACACTTCCATTTTTTGTCAATTTTTGTTGACAATAAACAGCTGGCCGATCGTTATTCGATGAACAAACAAAAAAAGTTTAACAAATTACAGTAAATTTATATTTTTGAAGTTAGAATCAAAATTTATTTCTATTTTTTAGAATCCTTTCCTTTCTTGGTTATTTTGTCACTGCCGATAATAGAGTAATTCTTGTTGCTGCTGACGGCAACACGTCCATTTAGGCTTAAAAATTAAAACGTCGCCGACGCTAATTTTTGTGTCAGTGCCAATTAGTCAGAATAGTTAAGGTTAGTGCGAGTCTATTTTTTCAAAGCGGGATTGTTCAGAACACTTTAACTCATGTTCTACACAATATTTTTAGCTTATAATTTATATACTGTCAAAATGATATGTTATTAAATAAATAATAATAAACTTAAAACTCTATCTCTTTACTGATCGTAAAAAAAAATCCTAAAAAATGTCTAAAAAATAAGGCTGTCACATGGAATGACCCCCTTAAATAAATAAATTGGCACTCTAATTGTGAGAGCTAGGTCGGCTAGTACCTATAAATGTGAAGATTATATTGTATCGCTCTATTTAACTTTCAAATTTGTAAGAGCATGAAGTAAAAATAAATCTTTACTTGAAAATTTTAACTATTGTTCTATATATAATAATACATTAACAATTTTCTGCAGATAATCCTCCTTTTTGAAATGGAAAATATTTTTTTTTTCAAAACTAGAAAACAAATGCACGAATTTCGTCCTAATAAACAAGACTTTATTAGATTATAATACAAAATTTTTTACTTAAATGAATTTGGGCCTTAAGAAATTATCCAATGCAGACATGAGCTTACCATTCTTAACTTTCCAGGAACTATAATCAAAATAATGTTGAGAATATGGCCTTAAATTTGATGTCGCACCTCCTAAGAATAAAGGATTGCCGAGACCGAAAAGAAACATTCGGATACGATGTGAAACAACTAAAGCAACACGTTGTTGTTATTTTTTTGTGGTCGTCACGACAGTTCCGCATTAATTTCGCACCAATTTCGCATCGGTGTGGGTTGGCCTCAAACTGTCACAAGGTTTTGCAACAACAACACCATGCCTGAAAAGTTCTATGAAAATCTTGTTACAATGTCTTCTAAAAGTAGCTGCAACTTCTGGATATTTATATCTGTGTTTCAGGTTCAAGAGGTATTTTAATTAAAAAGCAGTTTTTTTTTTCCCTTTTTATAGCTTGACATTTAAGACAAAACGATTATGGATAATTATCTTTGGCATTATAAAGTTATTGTAACCTTAGATTTTTTTTCTAAAAAAATTTTATTTCGATTTTTATTTTGTTGTTTCCTTGTTTTTATTTCTTTTCTTTCTATTTTAACCAGCAATTAATTTCAATTTCCCCATGGGCCCATTTATTTCTCAAAATTCAAAAAACTATAACGCACCTTAGGGTGGTTTACGTTATAATCTTATCATTCAGAGATAATAATGTTACTCGCATAATGATAATGTCGATGCTGGTTGGCAGGTATTGAAATAAACAAATATGTATCTAAAAGAGGATTTAAAATTTTGACTTGTTATTGAATTGAATGCAGTAATAGTCAAGGAGGATTGTGTTGTAATATTAGGTCATGGAAAAGTTAAAAGAAAAATTATTTTCAGTTTATATTTCGATTGCACATATTCATTTGTTTTTTTTTTTTAACCCTCAACAGGCATGTAAAGAAAAACCGCCACTAGGCTACACAATAAAACACGTGTTAAAGGCAACAACAACCAAGCGTATTTGGGCATCGTGTTGCACAAAGATTTCTAGGATAGTTATGAGGCAACTGCGATATTTTCATAGAAATTATCGATAGTTTGTATTTAAATTTCAATTTATTTCCAAGATTGCGTCGTTAGCCTAGCATTTTTTGTAACATGTCCATTGAGGCTTTAAAATAAACATTCCTGTTCTCTATACGATACTTTTCCTCTAGCAAAATTGGCGTTCAAGTAAGCAGTTGACTGCTGCATTGTAGTCAATAATTTCTCCTGATCGTATGTACAGTGTTAGTAAAGAATAGGGTCTTTTTTTACATTGGTCCAATGATACCTACGAAAGCTCGCTATTAGAACATTTTATACAATAAGCAAACCGTAAACGGCAGAGCCTTCACTTTGGGTGAATGACACCAACGAAACGCTCGCTTTTAGGACTATTAATGATTCACAAGAAAAGCATAAATCACAAACGTCAACGTCTTCAGTATGGCCCAATGCCAGTTTGGTCCCTATGGCACAAGTTGATACAGTATTTACATACATATGTCCAGACTATTAAGCAGTATTGATGATAATGATGGTGGTAAGATGATGTTGATGACGTTGTTAATATCAGCTTGAACTTTTGTAATTCGCTATAAGCTACCTATATTGTTTGCGCGTGTTTGTCACGTGATTGTGATTATAATTACATAGATACAATGTAAAATAAATGCTGATGTTGCTGTTACCCGCTACAAGGCATTTATCTTGTACCCAACCTACCTATAATTCCCATAATTCAATCGTTCCTTCCTAAACATACCTCCATCCACATCCTGTCATCATGATTATCATTTGCAACAACTTAAAATCTATTCAAACATTTAAGCGACTAGGGTTAAAATCAGATAATGCCCGCAGCACTGCGTTGGTTGTTATGATATCTGTTTTCGTATGTTTAGGTACTTGAGCTCGGTTCGATACGATAGGTATGGGTCGGCTGTATAAGGGGCTGACATTGGCCTTTGCAAATAACATCAAGGTGATTAGAGAATAATTTAAGACTTTTTGAGATGTGGTAGTTGTTGGTGGGCTTATAGATAAATTATATTAGGGGTAGGAAAGAAAAATCATAGTTTCAATTTTGTTTTTTTTTTTTCACAAAGATATTGCTATGCTTGTAGTTACGTAACATCGTGACTTTTTGCTTAATATTTTGTGCCAATTAAATGAGATTTTATGATACGTAATTACCGACAAGCAAACAGTGATTGTGCTGCTTAATTAAGGCACTTGAATTCGCAACACATTTTATTATTTTATATTGTTTTGTATCATATCCCTTGCACAATTCGCGGTGGGTATTTTAGAACATATGTGGTTAAAAATAGAAGTGACCAAAAATAACATGAAAATAAAGTTAACCGTGCGGGCCTATTCAAAGGGTTTAGAATAGTGCAAGGTTTTTTCCTGGTTTTTGTTTTTATCATACAGAATTTATGATTTCTTGCCACCATTTTTCCAGGAAAAAACTCAGGCAATTTCTGACCCCCTTTTACTTCAATACCAATGAAGTCACAAATTTCAAATTTGGAATTTATGCTAAACTGAGCAAACACAGGCAGCTAATCAATTTTTTTAGCTTTAGTCGCTAATGAGATAGGCCTTCAAAAATCACAAGACTGTCTAATAGATGATAACAATTATGGCTCATTGCACTACATCGTGGAATCCTGTAATTTCCGAAAATTTTTGGTTTTTTTATTCAGGGGACTTGGCAAACCCCCACTTTCAAACATTTGCTATCAATTATGAAGCACTTCGGATTGATTAAGGATCTCCATTCGGGTGGCGTGTTATCCGTCCACTTTCTCAGATTTGTTATTTGATATTGAAATATAAAGGGACGCGAAAGTTGGCCAATTTTTAAACGATCAAAATAGTTAACTAAACTATTTTAAATATGCATAGGTATATAGATAAAAGGAAAAACTGACGCTCTTAGCTCATTTAATTTACAAAATAATTGAAATATTCCATAAGGAAATTAGCTTGTAAGACCAAAGTGTCAGCACTGGGAACACTTTAACAATTTCTTTGAGGTTTTTATTGTAAAAATGGAAAGGGGAAAACTGCGGCATATTTGAACACAGGGAACATTTGAATACTGCTCATAAAATAATACTTTGGTACTCCTTAAAAAAAATAAACAATTCAAAATCTTAATTTGCAAGTATCAGACTCATTGACTTTAATTAATTCCTTGAGACGTCCGGTCCTTCAGATTTGGAATATACTCATTTAAACCTCAAAGCCATCAATTTAGCCAAACAACACATAAAGATCTTATGACTTTATTATGATTTACAATAAGCAAATTAAAAAGTTTTCAGTTGGGCCCAATGACAGTTTGTTAAAGGTACCTATAAGCGTGTTTTAGTTGTAAGAGTGTAAAAAAAAATTTTAATGCGCGATTCAAAAACGGGAATACATTTTTTCGAAGGAGAAATACATTTTTATATAAATCTGAACATATTCAAAATTGCCCCTTTTTGCAGGGTTGTGATGCATTAATCATGAGCAATCTTTCATTGAATTCAACTTTAAGATTCTATTCGTTCGTTAATTAGCAATTTCAACGGGTTTTCAAGTATAGCCATTTTTAGAGCTATGGCTCTTCTACTAGTAGTGTTTCAACTTTCGAGGAAACCTCTGAGTAGCTTTTGTGAAACAATTTTTCTAATTTGGGCTTCTTTTGAGTTATTGTTTCAAAGCTATGTAATTAATACGTGGTGCCCAAACTTTGTCGTACAAACATATAACAAAAAAATCAATGAAAAGTTAATTTCACGTAGTTGTACAGAATATAGTTTTTAACAAAAAAAAACAAAATGATTTAATTTCGTCATAGGGCGATAGCTCTACTAGTAGATTCTTTGAATAAAATAAGAACACAGTTTCAATTGTATCTCCAATATTATATTTAATTTCGTTTGCATCAATATGTTTATTTATAATGAACTTTGTAGATTTATTCAGATAAGTTCTGTTAGTTATTTAGTATTTTTGTTTCATCATTTTAAACCTTACATTAATCTTACACACATTTAGTTTTTTTTTTGTTTTATCCATGTGAACAAATTGTGGGAGGTCACTTTAATATTTTTATCTATCTCAATTGCTTATTTGCTTTGGTTGTTTTTGTTTCTCTTCTCTTCGTTTTAAATCAAACTAAAAAAATGTATGTTTTTCTTGGCCACATACATTATACACACATTTTGTTTTACTTTTGCTTTGATATCATCTTACTGAAAAAATTAGTTATACAAATGCAAAATTAAAGAAATATAATTTGTGAATGTTCTATGAAAATATTTCCAAAAATTTGAATATTGTTGTGAGAAAAAGAAAACATCAATATAGGGTACATAATTTTTCTTGTATTTCCTATTTATTTTATTTTGTAGGTATAATTTATTATTGTTTTTTTTGTCGGATTGACCTATTTATATTACATTTTCAATATTGTTTTTGCTTTAAGTTAAGCTTAAAGAATTTTTTATCAAACAGAATTTAATCTTACAAATTTATATTTATAATGTTACATGCAATATTTTTGATAAAACTTTTAATTTTTGTTTTCTGTTGGTTTTTTGGTAAACGGTTATCGTCATAACGACTTATCAACTCAAAATGTAAAAAAGGTTTGAAAATAGAATTGCGGATAACTATCAATTTTATCAATTATAGAACTGTGCATTCTAGTTCACTTCAAACATCGTTCTTCTAGTTCATTTAGTTCAATAGTTCATTACAATTTACCACTGTGTGGCTGCACCAAATTTAAAAAAAATATGTATATTAAACGCCATTTTAAGACTTAAAAAGCCTGTTAAGTTTTTAAAAGCGTTTGGGACAAACTGCTATTATTGAGTTTTGTGATACTCAACTTTTTTTAAAGCATTGCTATAAGCGTACTTAATTATTTACTATTTGTTAAAAAGAAAAAGCCAAGATAAAATTATGAATGAAAGATATGTATTTTTAAGTAAAAATGAAGTTAAAATTTTTGCGAGTCACCCTGAACTCATATTAATTTTTTTTCAAAATTAATCTTGAAATAGAACTTATGAACTAGAACTGTAGTGAACTAGTTCATTCGTAAATTATTAAACGATACTGATCTGCCAGTTCACTTGATGGTTTGCTGGTATTTCACCATATGTATGGGGACTTGTAGTATCTGTGTGCAAGGAAAGTAGAACTAGTTCATTTAAAGGAAGGAGATGCTCGAACTAGTTAGTTCCTGAACTTCACAAGCCTAATCGATGATGTTGAAAAATTTCAAACTCCAAAATGTTGGCAAAAAATTTTCGGACATCGGCAACTTTTTTAAAAATTTCTACCTCTTACTATTATTTTAATGATTTTTTTAAAGCTATTAAAATTAACGACGACGTATGTTCATATATTTTATTACAATAAACGTGCACTCAAGGAGCCATGGCTAGTTCGTCGGAAAGCCGGATATCTAAAAAGATCCAGGCCTTGTGGATTCGATATCCGATAATACCAATGTAGTACTAAAACGGTGATTGGGAACATTTAAAAAAAAATTAGGCCATAAAGTAAACAATGGTGAGAAAAAATCGGTCATGAAAATATGACAATGGCGTGCAAAAAAAAAATATCAAAAAAAATTGATCCATTATTGAATTGATAAGTCATTAAAATAGATACAAGTTATACCTTAAAATGTTAACTAGCAATAATTTTGAACAAAAAAAAATCTTTATATGAACAGAACCTGCTCGCTTGGCCAATAGCTTATGATAAACTATCTTAC